>JASTWP010000992.1:0-96688 GCA_030770255.1 Temnothorax ravouxi | reverse complement strand
TTTGTCGTTCATTTCACGGCTGGAGCTCACGGGGGACGCATCGCGTCCCGTTTTTTTCACGGAAAGAAAAGGTAAGCGCGAGATAGTTTTCGAAATCCATCGTCATCCGCGTGCACACTTCGCTCAAGCATCTTACGACGAGCTTCCTGCGCACGATTTTTTCTTAATTCAACAGAACTCGATTGTATTTTTTCGATTATATTTCGAATTATTAGCGCAGAGCTTGAGCACGTTTTTTTTTTTTTCGTTTTGCCACGACATGATGAGCACATTAGTCTCGTTCGTATGATCGTTTCTTGATTATAAGCCTTACGTCTCACTGATCACGTCGATTCGCGTGGCGACGACCTCGCCGGGTGCTTCTACAATCGCCTAAATTTTGGTTTCCGTTTTTCTTTTAGTGCTGGATTTTGTGTAAAGCCGAACCTCCTTCTCTGCCTTTCACTCTCCTATCGAAGAGCAGCCGCTAAAGTAGCTCGCGCTTGTCACCGCAATCGTTTTAGTGAGTATTTTGTTTCTCCTATGTTTGAGAAAGGATCTCGATCCATCGCCGGCGTCTTGTGCACTTGTGCCTCCGCTCGGCTCTCTTATCAGACGACGGATTAAGATTGAGATTGAATTGAAATTTCACTAATCAGAGCAAAGTTTACTAAACTTGAGATCAGTTTTCTCTATTCTCACAATCAATCTCAATCCCAATCCGTAGTCTGATACGGGTTTTATTCTCGTTTGAGTTTCATTTTGAGAACCATTCCGCTTCAAGATTATTATTATATTAAAGTTTTTCCTTCTCGTTCATTAATTATGGCAATTTAAACGCAGAAAGAGAAAGATTATTTCACAAACCGTAGTATACATAAAACACCTATGATTATAATTATTGGATGCACTTTAATTAAGAATAGAATTTCTGATGCGGAGATTATATAGAAGCACGTGATTTAGACTTCTTATTCGTGAAAAGATTCAAGTTTTTCCATTGTTCATTAATTATTAAAACGTAATTTAAACGCAGAGAGATTATTCCACAAAATGGAGTACATAAAACTTTCGATTATTAGATGCACAAATTTATTTGAGAATATAATTTCTGATGTGAACTAGAAGCACGTGGTAGATTTCAGTTTGCGAATAGATTTGATTTTTGCTTTGTATACTTTAATGTGACCTAAGAAAACAAGATATTTCTACGATCAATATAAGATCTATAAATAAAAAACATGATGATAAATGATCGCCCCAGTCTGAGAACTATGAATGAATCGAATTTACTGATAAAATTGTTTCTATCTTGTTTTTGTATTGATATAATAGAGAGAATATATTTTAATAGACATGTATCTCATTTAGAAAGAGATGGAAGAGCGGAGATTGCGACCTGTTACAAATTTCCCTTTCAACTCAGGCATTTGTGTAAGTTGTTCTACGTTATTGCTTTATATTTAAAAATATATGTTTGTTTTGTAATATTCTTAAGCACATTTATAATAGAGATAATTTGTAAGTAACGATGCACGCATGATGAATACATGAACGAAATTCGCATTCAATCAATCCGAATAAATTTTATGATAGGATAAATACTGCTCCAGTCTGAGAACTTTATTTGATATATAAATTATTTAAGAATAGAATTTCTACTTCGGACTAAGATCACGCGAGTAGATTTCCTGTTTGCGAATAGATTAGATTTTTTGCTTTGTTTATTTTAATGTGACATAAGAAAACAAGATATTTCTACGATCAATATAAGATCTACAAATAAAAAGACTATGATGATAACTATCGCCCCAGTCTGAGAACTAGTGAATGAGAGTCGAATTTACTGATGAAAATTGTTTCTATCTTGTTTTTGTATTGATATATTACGGAGAGAATACATTTTAATATTCATGTATCTCATATTTAGAAAGAGATGGAAGGAGTGGATTGCGGCCTGTTATCAAATTTCCTCTTCTAACTCGGGCGTTCATGTAAGTTATCTATATTATTGCTTCAAACTTAATAATATATATACTGTTTTGTAATATTCGTCAGCACAGTTATAATAAAGATAATTATAATTAACAATACATGCATGATGAATATACAAATAAAGCCGCACTCAGTCAATCTGAATGCATTTGATGATTATTGTTTCTGAATAGCAATAATTTCAATGAGAATGTGTAAATAGGAGAAATATAACATGAGTTATGTATATATTATAGGAGTATATGCCATTTTAGATGATCATCTGAAGAATGGATGAAGGCAAATCTTGGCTAGACCATGAAATGCAATAAGAATTAACGTAAGTCTAAAATTTTTTAATAAAATCGTTAATAAGAAAGATAACGTCAAAGTTATATTGTGAAAGTTAGCTTTATTGTCTGAATAATTAAAATGTGATGAATTTATCCCTGTCATACATAAAAAGATGGTGATAAAAATTTTCTGATTTATCAATATATATCATTAATTGTGCAATAAATATAAGTGAATTGAAAAACTTTTTAAACTAACGGAAACAATTTCTTTTTCAGAATGAGAGAAATATGCTGTAAGCGACGGGAAAAATTAACGGAGCTACCGGGACTCGAACTTGGGATCCCTTTCGCTCCTAAATCTACAATGCAAGAAAGGATTGAAAGATAGTCGTTGAATGATAATGAACTGTACATCAAAATGACATCTCTCCCAATAAAGTAAGAATTGTTTTTTTTTTTTTTTTTTTTTATACATATTTTTCTGATTGTATGATAATTATAAATTTGACAAACATATGTCTAAGAATCTCTTACTGCTAAATTTTTTATCTGATAGCAAAATTTAATTATTTTAACTTTTTTGTACAAGTACTGTATATAAAGAATATTTTATGTTTAATTTCCATTAATAAGAAAGATAACGTTATATTGTGAAAATTAGCTTTATTGTCTGAATAATTAAGACATGATGAATTTTCGTTATCCCTGTCATACATAAAAAGATGGTGATACAAATTTTCTGATGTATCAATACGTATCATTAATTGCGCAATATAAGTGCAATAACTTTCCAAACTAACGGAAACAATATCTTTTTCCAGAATGTGAGAAATATGCACGGAGAATGTGCAAGGTAGTCATTTCGCTGAGTGATAACGAACTGTACATCAAAATGATGTCTTTCTCAATAAAGTAAGAATTTTTTTTTTTTTTAATATATTTCTGATTGTATGATGATTATAAACTTGACAAGCATATGTCTGAGAATCCCTTGCTGCAAAATTTTTTATCTGATAACAAAATTTAATTATTTTAACTTTTTTTTGTACAAGTACTGTATATAAAGAATATTTTATGTTTAATTTCAGATCTGAGATCGATATTGATTTGCGGAAACAATGTGACCTTGAATAATGTACATCAAAATGACGTCTTTCTCAATAAAGTAAGAATTGTTTGTTTTTTTAAATATATTTTTTCTGATTGTATGATGATTATAAAACTGACAAGCATATGTCTGAGAATCCCTTGCTGCAAAATTTTTTATCTGATAACAAAATTTAATTATTTTAACTTTTTTTTTTTGTACAAGTACTGTATATAAAGAATATTTTATGTTTAATTTCAGATCGATATTGATTTGCGGAAACAATGTGACCTTGTGCGTGATTCGTACAGATACCTGAAGGTAAATATTGAAGAAAATACTAGTTAAATTATATGAATAATACTAGACCCATGATACAAGATTATAAGATACAGAATATGATGTTATGAAATATATACGCTATCCTGATTATCTATGATTGGTTCTTGCCCTCGCTGATTTTATTGGCTAGAAAAAAAGAATTTTCTTCTTTTGTATTTGATCTTAAGGTTGTTATTTTTGTTACAGATGCGCTATTAATTTTGCTGCTTAAAGATAGCCGGACGTCAAGGTAAAACAGATCATTGACATCAATATATTTTATAACGTTTCTAAAATTTTTTTATTAATATTTAAATGTGAAATTGAGGAAGATCTAAGTCATTTTAATGAAGAAAAATTAGAAATGTATTGAAAAAACGTTTGACATTTATTTTTTTTAATGATGCTTTTATAAATATACGCTATGATGTGTAGTGATAATTAGAAACTTACTGAACAATAAACGGAAAAATTGCACAAGTTGCAATTACTACGTTTTGTTTGCTTAAAAAGTTTTGTGTTACTTTTTAGGGAGAGAAGATAAAAAATGAAAGGTATGGATGTGGGAAGAGATGATGGACAAGATGAAATAAATAGCGAATATACTCCATAGAAATGTGATTTTTTTATTGGAGAACCTTTACATCTAAAGTACAAAATGCGAAGTAATACGCGTTCCTCTTGGACTAGATACCCATTCCGCGAGAAATAGTACATAATAACGGCGTGAGATTGCACGAAGGTGTTATTGTGAATTTGCATTAGCGTCCGCCTCAGTGGCTCGTCAACTTGTGCGAAACGCTATAGTCAGATCTCATCCGTACGTACGAGAAACATCACATTCATTTCGTTAATCTTTGTTTCATGCAGGGTGATAATGGAACAACGTAAATAATAATTAGGGTTCGAACTTTGGAGAGTTGAGACTGTCCTCCAATAAAACAAAAGGGAGGTGGTAGGGTCATAATATCTCGTTTCACAATATCCAAACTCTATTATGTATAATAACATAATATACGCTTATCGAAATCGATTCTACTTTAAGTGAACGCGTGAGAAAGTTTAATCGATCACACAGAGAGCTGATAATAATCTGGCGCTCGGTGCATAACACAAGGACGCGAGTACATAAGATATAACGTAATTACACTATAATACATAATGGAGAATATGCCAGCCAGCCGGCCAGGCTGTCAGGATAATCAATATATGTAGCGTGTAAAGATTTAAAAAGTATTCTTATTCTAAATCGCCAACAAACAGCTCACAGTAATATTTCTATCTTTTATCTAAAGTGTGCAGTGCTATTACGATCCATGTCGTACATTATAAAAATCACACGCGTTTGCGGGCAAGTTGGTCGCGTCTATATACTCGTAATCATTCGTCGTTGGCCGCATCGAAGGCCGGTGGAGTGGAAACTCATATTCTTGTCCTTGACATACGCCGCCCGAGAGTTTCCTCGGAACGTCGCGATGAGCAAGAGATAAGATCGAGTGTTCCGTGACACGAACGAGCTAATTGATATTGCGTACTCCTCCTTTTCGTGAATCACATTGAATATCGATAGAAATTTTCCGTCCGACGGCGCAGAAATAAATTTTCAACACCGCCGCTGATTCATGATATTGCAAAACACGATCCTAACATATTATATGAGATTCAATTTTCGTTCACCATCGATCGATGGTTAAGATCTTTTCTGTCATTGGACACGATACAATTCTTATTAGATAAATATTCTTTGTTTCATATTGAATATATTTCGTAATATATTCAATGTCATGTCATTGATCAATAAGATAAAAAATTAAATTTGGTCGTCTCTTGCTTTTAGCGATATGAATTAGTATGAATCCAGAAGGGAGGGGGTATACTTTGTGTTCCGTAATCGATATAAAAATTTGAGTTTCTTAGATATGTGGAACATTTCTCAAAGATGTAAAAAGACAATATAATGATTCACATGATCATTACAAATCTCTTTACAAGTTATCTATAATTACAATTAATATTAATGAGAATATAGTTTATATATTAGACACAAAATGACCCTTCCTCTCTCTTGAAAGATTCAATATTTAGAAACGTTTTGAATGCACTTGCAACGTTTGCATCGATATGGTTAGACATAATTTGTGTCGCACGTCAAGCTCTCAGGAATTTACTTTAACACCCTGTGATTTAGATCGTGTTGGTTATACGATAGAAAAATTACGAACAAATCTCGTTTTCGAGTATGTCGCCATTTAAAGAAGTAGCCTTCTTATCGGTTTCACAAAACTAAAAAATCGGCATTCCGTAAGTTTTTTCCTTTCGAATAAATCAACATTAATTCTCGTTACGTGGCTATCTTCCTGAGTGACCGCTAGCACCTTTCGCTGAATATTGATATGAACTACGGCACTTTCGACCGCTGCCGTTCGCTATACTGATATAGTAATATACTATACATCATATTATCTACATTGAGCATGTCGCCTGCCAGTTGTCACAACTGGAGCCGGTAATTTGTGATAGGATCGAAGTCTTTTTGGTGTGTGGAATTTAAGGCCATCACATATCCCCACAATCGCATGGCGGTCGCGCATACCTTCCTGTATTTCACGAACCTCTTCGAAGTCTAAATCAGCCCGCCAGTGAAATGGTGCGACCTTGGAATTCCGGAAGGTGCTCGACACCCCGCCTACGTCGTTCTTCGTGTGCGTGTCCAGGAATCTCTTCACGTTCAAAGTGAAAGTTCAAACCGTAAAAATTGTAAAGCTCCTTCACGTGCTTGTAGGGATCCACGGACAGGTCCTCGTAGCGCACCACTCTGTTTATCACATACGAATGTTAATGAAACGTTCAGTTTTTCATATACTAATGAAATTTATAATTCATATGATGATTTTAATAAGTCGTTTGAATGTTGAAAATCGTGCGCGGAATAAATTTTTGCAAATGCCGAACGTACAGTGACTGGCAAAGCAACAGGTATGATTATATTGATTATCCGGTGTTATACCTGAAAGAACGTGGATATTTTTTTGACAGTTCTACCGCCGCGCTAAAGTCCGATACCATGTCTGCGCAAACCAGAGCCGGATCGGAGCAATCGGGCTTAGTAGGACACCATTCCCTGTGTTTTCTGGATTGCAGAATGCCTCTCGGATCACGAATGAGAAGAACTAGTCGCACACCCAAACTGCAATACAGATGAACGCATATTTTTACGCGGTATGAAGAGACGTTAATGTCCAAATTAGATCTAAAGAACATCGCATGCTTTACGGTTATCAGCATAATTTCCTTACTCTTCATTCGGCCAGAAGACTTTCCGCTATTCGCAACCTCAATCGTACGAGCTTCATCGATTGGAACGGAAATAGCCGGCAAAATTTAGAAACGAAACGCGGATCCCAACAGATGCGTTTATGTGCTTGGCATTGCCGCCATAAATGCGTGTTGTGATTAAATACCCAAGGATGAGTTTTCCCATAATCCAGGTACCGATCTGTAATTACAATTATACGCAATCATTAGCAATCATTAAACGATGCGCCTCGAGATAAATTATAGAAATTTAAAGATGCGTGAAATTACCGAGCTCCTTGTATTCGCAATTCAACAGAGAGACTATCCTTGTCAAGGACTCTTCAGCGAGCGGCGACTCTCGGATTTGCACAATTCCATAGTCAAGCAGCGGTTCGTAATGATAAAAATTGGCTGGATGCGCGTTCACTACGTCGCCGAGAAACGTGCTGCCGCTTCTCCAACTCGTCAGAATTACGCTTCTCATGGGTCTACCGCCCTTCTCCATCACTAAATCTTCAAGTTTGCTGCAAAACGGGTAATGGTTAAACGTTCTGATTTTTCAAATTCGGTACGAAAGTTACATTCTCGCGCGCGTAGTTTACCTCACATTTATCCCATATCTTCTGTTTGGATACTCATAATTTTCCATCTCTCTTGCAATCGCCCTCCTTTGTTGGTCAACCACCTCCTGAATTTCGGTGATCGTGCCATTGTACGCGGATCCTGTAATATACGCCTAAAAAGCAAATTGAAGCCAATTACTAAACAGGGAATTATTACTCGTTACTTGTTAGCCAACATTACAAATAAATGCAGGGTTAAAAGAAAAACACTTTAACTTTGAAACGGGTATGCGATATCCTAAATAAGCGAACAGGAAAATGAAAATCACATTTTGATATTTAATCACATAAAAGCAAATTTCTTTAGCAGACAGTTTTTAATCACTCCGCTAATTTAAATGAAGATAAACTTGAAAATCGCGTGGACTAACAAACGTTAGTTTACTATTAAAAAACAGTTCTATATTTATATATCTTCATCTCTCTATACGTATTAAAGAAATAAGATACATGTAATAAAGATAACAAATATCGTTCATATTTTACGAACAAGCAGAATAAACATTTAAAATTATAATTCAAAAACATAGGACGTACGTTAGTAAAAAACTAGTACACACACAAAAACACAAAAACATATACATACACATATATACAATGAGCAGAAGCTTACAGAGTAATAATTCAATAATTCGATCGATCTATTAAAACGCGGATTAACTTTCTTTATTAAAATATAAATTGTTTTTTTTTTTCATCTTATTTGTCAGTTAATAACAATATAATTAATAATGTTATACATATAAACACGTATGTTTTAAGAAGTGATAAAAAATACACAATTTTATTATACCCTATTGAAGTTAACATCGTGGAAAATAAATTGCAAAAAAAGAGTAATCTCTATTTCTAAGCACAGGAGCTAGTTACAGCTTTCGCTATGCTTGCTGTGTCAACATTTGCGATAAGATAAGGCACTCTAACGATAAGTGGCGCTCTAAACAACAATTAACAACAAGTTGCAGCATTTGCGCATTCAGATCGATACGTGTGCATACCTGGCTCACCGGTTACCGGCTCTTGGATTTTGGTGGTCCGCGGCCTTATCCATCTTATCTCAATATCCTGTATCGTGGGAGAAAAAAAAAAAGCATCGACGTTTTAGCGTTTCGTTTGTGCGTCTCGCGTCGTGATCACGAATATATATTCGCTGATGGAAACGATCGTGACGTGGGAACAACGATCTTTCTCCCTCGTTCTCAATTCTAGGTAGCGTGTTTGACGTTTTTCTGAAGGATGCAGGTGCGAGCAGCGAGATACCCATGATTATACCGTGAGATTACTATTGTCAAGAGTGAAGGTGAATGATTAAAAAAGTGCCAATCTATACGCGCGATCATGCTGATTTCGAATTATCATCGGTTATACAGATGTCTTTTCTTATTCAAATTTCATAGATACGAATTGTCAAATGTTAAATGGTACCGAATTGCAGCAAGTCGTGAAAACTTCCGGTCGATTTGGTTCCCAACAAGCCGACGATCTCCGATAAAATATATTGCAGTTGACAAAATATCTTATCGTTCAGGACGCGGTTGATCCTCTGACATTTCGTAAACGACAGATAGCGATGTGCGAAAGAAAAAGAGGTAGGGAGGGAGCGGCGGACGCAAAGAGAGATGGAAACAAGAAGAAAGAGGAGTCGCGCGTCTTCGCTTCGCGTCAAGACAGACGGATAAAGAAAAAGAGAGTTTAGGGTGCAAAAGTTTAAGACTTTACGTCAGAAAGAGCGTGTGTGTTGGCGTGACTCAATTTAGAGCAATCCCCAGCTCCGAATATTTACTGACCGATACACCGCTGCAGCCGATGCTCGAGGTAGCTGCTGTAGCGCTGGTTAAACGCTAGGAAGAAGATGCAGACGGACGCCAGGGCTACCAGACCGTAGAAGCTCAGCCGCTTCGACATCCTTGATCTTGGAAAGCGCAGGAACTTGAAAAAAAGACAAAAAAGACCATTTATATATATGGACTTTTGAATTTACGCGACGGCGGCGGGGCGGAGCGGAAACACGCGACTTATCGGGAAAAATATAATTATTCGTAACGTATTGCGAGAACGCGCGAGTGATAAAATTTTGAAATTAAAATTCGCCCGATATTTAAAATACAATAATGAGACGACGTATCAAACTTTTCCACGGAAATCGCAGTATAACGACGAGGCTTGGAAGGGGAAAAACGCGAGGGAAAGAAATAAATATTCATTATTTTATCTTCGCCGAAAGAGCGCGAAAGCGCCCGCGGCAATTAAAAACGCGACTAATTAAAAGAAAACCGTCGCCGCGCGAGTTCGAATCTCCCCGCGCTCTCGTTAAAATTCCAGCGCGTATAATCGCGATAAGGATTGGCGGTAATCTCGATTGAATAAAATCACGACAATAGAGGGAGGCCGGGAAAGGGAAGGGGGGGAGAGGGAGGTATTCCTCTTTCGCGCGGCCCGACGCGATAAAACGGGACCACGATAAGACACGAGCGCGACGAAACGATCGATCGCAATTAATTGCTGGGCGGCCGCGGCGCGGCGCGGCGGGCCGATTCGTCTCACCTTTCGCGAAATGAAATCCGTCGCTAGACGATGAGGCCTCGCCATCGCTCGCCGTCGCCGGAAAACGTTCTGTCAGCGAAACCGAACACCGGCAATCGTCGAATGTCGCCGCGACGTGGCATAATAGCGAAATTATGCAAAAAAAAAAATAAATAAAGGTCCGTTCCGCGCAAAATCGCCGCGGGCGATCCTCGGGAGCGCGACTCGCCGGAAAAAGCACACGTCGATTTCTCCGTTGTCCGAAAAAGAACAACTCGGCGCACTTTATTGCGTCGCCCGTCGGAGTTTCAAACACACGTTTACGCACCCGCGTTCGCGCTATTTTTGCGTTTCGCGCGCTCGCTCGCCCGCCCGCGCGAATAGCGAGGACGTTGAAAGCGGGATCGGCTCGCCCGCGCGACGGGGGGTGGTCGCACGTGTGCACGTGCGGAGACGGAAAAAGCGAAGAGCCGACACGAGAGTGACGGCGAACGGCGACGCGTGCTCGCGCGGCTTGCACGCGCTCGTCTCCGTCGGCTGTGCTCCGGCGCGGCGTTCGCGGCAGCGGCGAATCCTGCTATTCCCGCTTCTCCATTCCGCTCCGCTCCGCGCCGCGGCGAGCGGCGACGAGCAACGGCCGCGAACACGCTCGCGTCGACGGGGTGGGCAGGGGTAGAGGAGGAGGAGGGGGGGAGGAAGAGAAGGAGGAAAAGGAGGTGGCGGCCGCGCTCTTTATCGCGTCTGCCAAATGCAACGGAATTCTCTATCTCTCTCTCTCTCTCTCTCTCTATCTCTCACCTCGGAATCGTGCTCGTGCACTCGCTGCCACCGCACGTTCGGCCAGCTCAACCATGACGCTGGAACGACAACGACGGGAGTCGCGGCGACGTGCCGCGGGCCGCGCCGAAGACAGCGAGGACGCAGCGGGGAACGACGACGACGGCGACGACGTCCATCGCGTCGGCCAGCGACGCTCGTGGCCTACTAACGGGCTCGGGACGGGGGGGGGGGTCGGACACCCGCAGGCAAGAGAGTATATAACAGCCCGTGTGTGTGACAACGGCGAGCCCGGGCGAGCGCGGACGCCGTAGTGGACCTGTACTTGTTGCGCGGGGACTACAGCCCGCGCGAGGAAGATCCGCGGGATTTACATCTCCGGGTACATATTTTCCATTCATTCTGTTACTAAGTTCGCGTATCTCTTTTATTCTATTCCAGACAAATGTCCCCCATTGCATGTTGCGTTAATCCACGCCAATACTGTCGACGAATCGCACCAAAACGTTTTCTTAGAGATTTTCGCTTTAATGATTTTTCTACAGAAACTGAGAGCCTGACGGCTATCGCTGGCGGCCATCAATTCGAGTCGAGAGATTGTTGCCTTTTCGGGTGCTATGCGAGATCTAGCACTCAAAAGTGTGACGTTTTTTACCGTGTCTCTATACTCTATTCTTACAAAAACCGCCGCGGCATAAACCGAGCCGCTCGCGTCGCAAAACGTATGTAACGTTAGGTCACCCTTGCCGAGTTTTCGCGGAATCTCAATTTGATGGGCGAAGGTAAATCGTTCAACCAGTTTACGAATCTATTAGCCTGATTATCCGCAACCTTCGAATCCCAATCTATTTTTTCCGTCCATAATTCCTTAAGCAACAGTTTAGGTAATAGAGACGTAGGGCTTGTGAAGCCGATAGGGTCGAAAACTTTGTGCGCCGCCGCGAATAAAATTATTCTCTTTGTTATAACGTTTGGATTATTCAAATTTAATACTGCCGGATTAATCGATATAGTGTCCTTTCTTTTATTCCATAGAATTCCTAGGACAAGGTTGTTTCATTTTCCATTGAATCGTGTGAGCTTTCCCAGCCGCGAAGCTCGAAACCGCCTGCCCTCATAATCATCGTGGCTTCCGACACAAATGTTTGTAGTTTCTCCTCCGAATCTACGCTCGTGACGCAATTATTAACATAGAACGACTTTTTTAATTTTTCCGCGGATTTAATATATTTATCCCTGTTTTTTAGGAATGTCGACAAATGCAGTTCTATAATTGCTGCCAATAAAAAGGGACTGCATGCTAGACCAAATACTACCCGACAATGACGTAAAATTACCATTTCTCCGTTTATGATCCAGAAAAAACGAAGATAATCTCGATCTATTTTGTTTACGACTATCTGCAAGAATGCCTTCTTTATGTCAGACACTACTCCGATTTCCTTTTTTCGAAATCTATTCAAGGACGATGGTACTAATTCAATTAAATTGGGGGCCCTTTTCGAGGCACTGATTCAAAGACGGGTACCCCTTTTTACACGCCGAAGCGTCAAACACGGGTCTTATTTTTGTCGTGCTATTTATCTTTACTACCGGACGATGTGGTAAGTAATGGCCTAAAACGTTGATTTCATCGTCGGGCACTCTTTCAATAATACCTTCCGATAGCCATTCCTTGAAAACATTATCGTACGCTTCTAATAAATTATTTGCCGCAAGAGAGAGAGAGAGCCTGCCGAGACATTTTTCTAGTCTATTGCGCGCGATATCATGATTGCTGGAAACAGGCACATAATCTTTCGTCCACGGTAATCTGACTTCGTACCGGCCGTCAGCATTCAGCGTAGCTGTCTTTATCAAAAACTCTCGCGTTTGTTCGTCCTTCACCGCTTTATCCGCTTTCTCGATCGGATCTGTAATACCGATAGCATCTAGACGCCACAAATCGCAAATACTAGCCTCTTGCACGAACATCGTCACGATTGTAACCGCTGTGTCAGATCTCATTTCTTTCGGTAATTTTCCTAATACGGTCCAGCCTAGATGTGTTTCTAGTGCCGTTAATCCGTTCTTCAAATTATACTCCTTTCCCGGTGAGCAATTTACCGGCTACATCTGCTCCAATAAGCACATCTATAGAACTGTTTTTTCCAATATCCGACAAATTAATATTATTAATTTTCAGTTCATCGGCCCAGGAATCACATCTAATGCTCGAAATAGGACCGCAAATAACATTCTGATTCATAGCCGAGAAATTACACGCGTACGAATTATCCAGACTTTTAACGTGTATCTTAAGGCTCCTGGATGGTCAGCCGAGAACTCTGCGTTAACGGTGGCGACACAGTTGTCAGCGGTAGCCGCGGTAGAAATAAGAACTTTGTCGCACGACTCTTACAGAGTATCACATGATAAGTGGTGCGATTCCGAGCTGAGCACATCCCCCTCCACTTATGCACACAGACATGCTCTGTCTCCGTGTGACGACTGACGACGCGCGCTCGGCTAACAATAGGTTCGGCTGGGTTCGGCGCGTCGTGCGAGCGAGAGAATATCCTTCCCTCCTTCTCGCTCTGACAGAGTATTGCATGATGAGTAAACACTGAATACTGAACACATGCAGAATCTGATAAAATAGATTATCGACGAAACATAATGAGAGAGAATATTATCAAAAACATGAAACGTAATATTAAGTGATGTTATGTAAATGATCTTTTATTATTATGAATAACATTAAAAATTGTCAAATTAAAAATTTTCCTATACTCATTTCTCCGGCAAATCTGTATATAATAGTACATAATATATGTATAATCATCACCTGTGATTATGTATAAAATTCGCAAGGATCTTTGTTTCTACTTGCAAATAACAATGGCAATACGGAAAAGTTGCGGACACTAAAGTATGTTTCACTAAATTACGTACTAAAAATGTTTTATTTTATTGCTGACACAAGGGAGTTCAGGATGGTGATCTGATCGATTTTAAATAGTACTGTTTATGTAAATAGACCTCGATATAAACCGTCATTGACCGAAAGAGAAAGCACACTTGTCAAACATTATCAAAAAAAAATCGAAGTTAAAGATTCCCAAGCACTTAGAAGTAATTCTTGTAATAAGTACGTTTGATCGAAGATCACGTGGCTCGGCGACAGCGTATCTGACTTATATGCCCGAGTTCGCTAGTTCGAGTTTCGATATGTCAACATTTTTTTTAGATCAAAATACTATTTTTACGTAAAAATAAGTATATCACATGGTTTACACATTTTGAATATTTCTTGCATAAACCATGCGATACATTAATTTTATATAAAATTGTATTTTGATATAAGAAAATGTTCTCATGCAGACTCAAACTAGCGATGTCGGGCATATATGAGACATGCACATTGCTGCCGAGTCACGCGATCTTTGTCAAAACATGCTGCAAAACTTATTCATGATTCTTTAACTTCAATGTTGAAAACGTTTGAGAAATGTGCTTTCTCTTTTTGCTCAATGAGGGTTCGTACTGAGGTTTATCCACATAAACAGTATTATTAAAATCGATTGGGTCATCGTCGTGACCTTACCTTATTGTTAACTGTAATGCGTGAAACATTTTTAGTGTCTGCAGTTTGTCAGTGTTAATAAACATTTACTGTTATTTGTAAATAAGAACAAAGTTTTTGTAAATTTTAAACATAATCGCAAGTAATGAGTATTTGCGTCTAAATTACAACTCAAACAATTTTATTACTTATTATAATTAATGGCCAGTAGTGTATGTCCGTCAGCTTTGTCAACAAAACAGGAGCCTATTGCGGGACAATTTCAAAGCGAGTTTGGTGCCAAGTTGGCGACATTTGCTACCAATTTACTTACTGCATCGATAGTAGACACCCTGCTGTGATACAGACGGGTTGCAATCATATCTATCCATTAGAGAATAGCTATTTCAAACTCTAACGATAAGATATAAATACACCCATGTGCACATACGAATAGAAATTCACTCTATTTGCACGATTCCTTACATGTGCACATTGTACGATACCATACTGCTTACTCTTTTGTGTAACATAATAAATTAATGTGTTAGCTTCGATGTTAAGTCATCAAGTAGCAGCGTACTTCTTATTATGCCACGATTCACTGCGCTAAGCGCAGAATGCAGGTACTTGAGCTGAGCATACATTTTTATTATACAATGCATTCAATGCAGAATGCATTTAACATTAATCACCGCGCTCGGCGCAGAATGCATTTTCACAATAACTAATATATAATTACTGCGCTTAACGCGCAGAATGCATTTTCACAGTAATCACTGCGCTCATCGCAGAATGCATTTTAACATTACTCATTGTACAGAGCGCAAAAATAATTTATTTGATTTCCATTACAAATTTATTTTCTATGATTTCAATATTACTTCAATGCTCTGTCTTACATTATTTTCATGTTTATGGCATTTTTTATCCTTTCTTTTATCCAACATTTTTTTGCCTTTTTGCTTTCAGTTCTATATTCGGGATCACGGATTGCCAGTTTCTCTCTCGTTTGGGTCAAGTAATTCCGGTAATACGCAAGTCTTCATAAAAATGAACCAGTTTGGAGACCTATATTTTCTGTCCAGAAAACATCATCACGTATAATCTTTTCCATTTTTAATCCCAATGGTGTCCACAGTGCGAAGATGCAATATTGTCGTTGTGTAATATGTAATTGCCCTTGTACTTGATAATAATATGTGTGACTGCGTTTCATTTCCTTATCTTTTTCGTTCTTATATAATGACTGCAGATTCGAAACATTTGCTACAATGGCATCTTCTGGTGTTGAGAATCGTGCTGCGTAAGGACACTTTATCTCCACAATTCCATCATCATCTATTAATCCATCTGGCGAAGCGCCTAAAAATGGTATTTCTGAATCTATAAATAATCCGCAACGTTTAATATTAATGTTAAGTGCACTTTCAATACTTTGCGTGCAACGTCTTCGTTTTTTGTTCCATATTGCACTGATTCCACAGTTAGTTCTTGTTGATATATTATCGTCTTAACTCTTGATGCACAAGAAGTAGTCTGTCTCATCTTACATATATGTCCAAAGTGAGAAGCGGTGATCATTTTTGAACGATAATATCGCCAAATACCGCTTGCTGTTTGTTCCTTAGTTTCTTCTTCTATTGCTGCTCGCTTCATTTGCCATTCTTGCAGCATATGCATATGTTGCGCTCTTTTTAATTCTATTTCGTCTGATGTTGCATCAGGTTTATCAGCTTGCGGACATAATCTTTGTCTGCCATTGCACGTTTTCTATTTTGTGGTGTCGATTGTTATTTCGTAGGACCGTGCAGCTTGTGCGCTTCGTTTTTTGTCCACTTTCCAAACTGCTCAGCTATTTCTCCTGGTTTTGTTCCCAGAATACAGCTTAGGCGACTTATGGGGTCATTATCGTTAAAGGCGACTACTGCAGCTTTACAACGCGTTTCGTACGATCCTCTTAGACCCGAAATTAATTCTTTTTCCACCAATACATTTGGATATAACAGAGTTAAATGTTTCCCACTCTGTTACTGTCTTTATCCTGTAATAAACTTTTGGCATTATAACTATTACATTTCAATGCATTCTGCAGTTTTTTCATACAGTCCACACTTTTTCAATTGTGGAATATAATTCTCTTCGTTTTCTTTCCGCGATCCATCGCAAAAGTATCCTATCTGTGCGCATTCATTATGTTCGCCAAAAACGTGACTTATAATATTATTTAAATCCATTTTTAAGGACACAATCTTTTGCTGCATTGTGCTCTGCTCTTCCTTACGGTACTGCACAGCTTTTCGTTACAGCTGTTCGAATTCGAAGTACACGATTGCCAACAACATTTCTTAATTGTCCAAAACGTCCTTTTGTTTTGCGATTTCTTTTATCTTTGTTGATAAATTGCGCAGTAGGTGATTCCGACATTCAATTTTTTCAATGAAAACATTGGGATACGGATTGGCCTGTATTATTTTTTTTATATACGCTGCTATTTCCGTCTGCTATAAAAAAAGTGGAATACATTAATCCGCGCTTTTCTATGCTTGTCTTAAATCCTTCTACGATTGCGTCTGCTTCCATGCTTGTTGAACTGCAATCTCTGCCCCAATTTTTATAACATTTATGATTTGCAGGTTCTTTTTCTAGCTTCTCTGCTTTTACACAAACTGCACAATATTTATTTTTTTACAGCCATGTGCAATACTTTGCCTGTTCGCGCACCACATATTGCGCCTACACCTGATAAAGAATCATACCGTCCTGTTCTGTATGATCTCTTTATCCAGCTTCCATCACATACTACTGCTATCTGCGGTATTCCATTTTTAACTTCATTGCGTTGTAATGCTAATTCACGTTCTTCCTTTGCAGCAGCATTCATGCTTTCTTCAGCAGTTTTTGCGAATGCTTCGGCAATATTTTCATGACACGTTTCATATGTTGTTCTTCCCATACATTTAATATTCATAGCAGCGCAACTTTCTCGTAACTGTGTATCCTACACCAGTCAATATAGCGCCAGCCACAGCCCCTGTATTTACGTCTAAACTTTCCTCAGGGGATCGCTCACTCCAAACAGCACTTTCAAAATTGCACATTCGGCATTTGTAAAAAAATTTATTTCTTAATCCGTATTGACGGGCACCAATAAATGTCAAATCGCGAAAAGGGCATTCTATTCCGCGAGAGTGCTCGTCAAATTTTTCATGCATTGATTAACATACTCAAAATCCACGATACATTTTCCTGGGAAACTCCCAGCGTTTACACAGAATGCATCTATATTGCTATCTGTTAAAAATGTGTCATTTGCTTCAGTCTCACTGTCATCTTCTAATATTCTTTCTAATTCATTATCGCTTAACGTGCGTGTCACTTTTTCTTCCTCATCATCTATTTCAATACCCATTGCAGCCAATTCGGCATGCATCATGACATCTTGAAGAGCTTGCTCATCTTGATCTGTCTGCATGTTACTTATTTCATGTATATCTATTTCATCATCTATTTCAGTACTCATTGCAGCCAATTCGCTGTGCATCATTACATCATGAAGATTTCGCTCATCTTTATCTACCTGCATTGTGTTATCATCTATATCTGCATTTGCATTTGTTTGTACTAATATTTTGCTATGGATATTTCTTTCTTCCGTTACGACTTCTTTATTTGCAATCTGTAGTAATTGTAATTTCTCTTCTCTCCTATAAATAAATATGCGTCAGATTCATGTGTCTAGATATACACAAGTATCCTTATTAATACTACAAAAAATAAAGAATAATACTCCACGCTATCTATCTCGTTTTGGAATAAACGGACGAGAATCAAAGCAAAGTTCTAGAAATATAAATAACATTTTTCTCAATTTTTAATAATTGATTAAACAAACAAATAACATTTAAATTAAATAATTTTTTTGCGCCTTTTTTACCGAATATACGAAAATTGGATAGCAAGCGTAGCGCAGCGAATGAGACGTTGGACTAAAACGTTGCACGTTGCCCGTTACAACCCAGCTTTTTCTAATTTTTTGGGCACGTAAATTTTTACAAAATTTATAAAAATTATTGAAGTGAATGATTTAGGCAACGTATATGCAGTTAACAAATTATTATTTTAGTATTATTATTATAACATTTTAGATTTTACTAGGCACCACAGACTTGCTCGTATACGCGCTACTTAGCTTACTTAGCATTATACTCTTACTATTACACTTTTAACCCGATATAAAACTGCCAAAATATTCGATGACAGTTGCACGAAATAAACGTGTACGAAGAGAAGTAATCGGCATCTCGAAAAAGTAACTATAAAGTTTCATAAATGCGATCACTATCGACATGCCTTTTTTAGAAGTTTGCTTGCTTTAGTGCATATCGTACGTGTTACCACAAATCGCGGAGAAGAGCAGCGTAATTAATAATTTTTATATTGTAAAGAAAATGAATAGAAAAATGAAACGGAATGAGCCGTTAAAAGTTACTGTCTTTTTTCTAACTTTTTTTTTAGTACTTGATACATTATATTTACGTGATGTCAATATCACGTAAAACAAATCATGCTGAACAAATACTCCGCGTAAATCAAAAGGGACAACTTTATATCAGCTATGACGCGCATATATAGCACTTCTGTATTTACTTAAAAGCAAAAGTATCCTTTGTAAGCAACAGTTTTTGTTACTGCAATACATATGTTATTACCTTTTATTAATCCGCGACTTTCGCCTGCTTAATCGCTTAACCGATGTTCGATAATTTTTCCCTTTGGCACTCCTTCCATACAGTCTTCCATAACTGTCGTATTTTGGCATTGCATGTATTTCTTTCTTCGCACGATCACAGATAAAATTACGTTCGACATCGGTTTTACGCGCCTCCATAATTATGAAAATAGCTTTGCACAAAGAATTACGATACACGATACACTAACGATAGTATATATAACGCGCTAACCTAGTATATAAACCGTAATCCTTATCTGCTCGCTTGTTATATTGTCTTTTCACGCAATCCGCGAGATGCGACAAAAAGCACCGAAAACAAAGATTGCGCGAGGAATAGTGGTGTGCGTGTAAATGTGAATGCGACGCGACGGTGCGTCTACTCATACATGGCTACACATACATGGCTCGGACTCACCGGGCCGTGCGAGTGTAAACAAAAGAACGATCAGTCGATCGTTTACCGCCGCATAGGAGAGATATATAGGTGTGAGTATATATATTATTTTGTATATAAAAGGAATTTGTTACGCATGTTGCGCAATATTATTTATTCTGCATATTGTGTGTAAAATAGGAAAAATAAGGGACATTATGAAAGCAAAACGATCAAGAGAAGAAGACGATAGAAGGAAGGAGGTAGAGAGAAAGAAAGAGGAAGATAGAAGGAAGGAGATAGAGAGAAAGAAAGAGGAAGATAGAAAGAGAGAGAAGAAGGACGAAAATGAAGTAATAAGAAAGAAAAGGTTAGTACACTTTTACTTTATTTTTAGATTTCATCCATACGCCCAGTTTTCTCTTTCTTTTTCTGTAAAAAGAAGCCGTGTAAAAGATTTTATTGTTGACGCTTTTCCGTGATTGATTCTCTCGCTTAGCTCACTTCATGTTGCAAGTAGCTGTCAGCGCAGAGATAGTGTATACTTTGACAGTTCGTATAATAAACGTTATAAACATAATTGAATTAGGAGACCGGAGAATGCGAGAGAAGAGATACGAGGAAGGGAAAGAGAGAGGGATCGAGAAAGGCGAAGTGACGAACAAGAACGGAGGAAGGAGGGGGAGGAGGAAGACAGCGAAGAAAGGATAAGTGTGGAAGAGAAAGAAAAAGAAAATGAAAAAAAGAGGGGGGAAAAGATTGAAGGAAAGAAATAAAATGTATGTAATATTTGTGAATGCAATTACAGCTAAAAAATGTTTGCTATTTTATAAAATAATTTATTGCTTTATGATTTCTGTATAGCTATTACTCGTCAAGAGCACGGCGCGGGATGAGGAGCAGAGAAAGTTGGAGAGGAAGAGAATGGAGAGGAGGAGGAGGATGGAGAGGAAGAGAATGGAGAGGAAGAGAATGGAGAGGAGGAGGAGGATGGAGAAGAAGAGGACAGAGACGAGGATGGAATATGGGGCGCATATGGCCTGGATCTGCAGGCCCTGTTTTTCATTTTCATTATTCATAATAAAGAAATATATTTACCATAGAATGAGTATCCTATTTTTTTCTTACGAACTCTCACAATTTACAGAAACAGAGAGAGAGAGAGAGAGAGAGAGAGAGAAGGGAAGAATGCAAAAGAAAAATGAGATGTCAGCGTTATATACCCGTGCGGTAGCATTCATTCTCGAAATAGCCTGTAGCGCGGCAGGGCGTCTGACTGCTAATATGCTGGCCCAGGTTCGTTTCCCGGTGCTTCTTTTTATTTTTTTACTTTTTTTTAAATATATATAATAATTATGTAATTATTCCGAGAACGAAAAAACATGTAAAAAATAATTCAATTTGGAAGTGTGTGTGTAATCGAATGATATGAATGTAATGATTTTTTACATAACGTTAAGAGTTTAATAAGGGAGGTGAGGAGAAGGATAATAATTAGTAACTAATTTTCCCTTACACAAATATATTAAGTCATACGGTGTGATTAGTGGAAAATAGTATTATCTTACACCTTATAACATAAATTTTTGTTTCAATTTTCACAATTAATTGAAAAAATTATTGACGGGTCATTTCGATTTTCTTTCTCATCCTCTTCGGAATCGTCTTGTGCCCAAAACGCGCCCGTTCCTGTATTTGTATTATGTCGTGTTTGAATGTTATAAAAAAAATCAATACATTTTGACTATAAATTAAATTATTTTTTACATGCTCCTTTGTTCTTGAAATAATTAAATAATTATTACTTTATAATAAAAATAAAAAAATAAAAAAAAATAAAAAGAAGCACCAGGAAACGAACCCGGCCCAGCGTCTTAGCAGGCAGACGCCCTACCGCGCTGCCACACACCATTTCGAGATTGAACGTTACCGCACGGGTATATATGAAACGCTGAAATCCTTTTTTGTTTATAAATTTGCAACGAATGCTTAGTATCAACTAATATCTTATCTATATACTCTGAGGTTTTCCCCTTGCAGACTATTAAAGTATCGTGCACATCTGCGCTTTTCACCTCTATTAAGCTGAACCCCCCACCAGCGCAAATCAAGTTTTTACTAGGTCAAAAATTTAGTGCTATTTAGGTGCTAATTAAGTGCCCTAGTCCGAATTTTGGTGCTCGAACCGATTAGCAAGAAATCGCGTAAAAAATGGGGGGTCCAGCTTGCCATAAAGCTGGACCCCCCCATATCAGAAAATGGTCCTATAGACAAGACAAGTACACTATAATTAAGTGCTAATTAAGTGCTAATTAAGTGCTCTAAAATAACGATAAAATATTGACAGATTATAACATTTATTTAAATATACCACTATATATTGAACACAGTACCGTCGCGGTCGACACAAACACTTAAAAAATTTGCTGCATAAATATATTCGTTACTAAAATGATCAAAAACATATATTTCCCAAATCTGAGTTCATTGCTAGCAGTAAAACAATTACGATAATTAACTTAGACCAGCCGTTGGCGCTGAGCACTAAGTTCCGTCATCTGATCTTTTACGAATTAGTTGCTCGCAAGATTATATAATATTAAAACAACCTGGCTTCGAAGCGCGGATCTAGCTCGCGGCTGGTCCGGGTTCGAAGGAGGCGCGGAGAAGCAGACGGGTGGCGAGGTTAGCAAAATGAAGGAGTGTCTCGGTTAACAGAGAATAGTAACGTTTATTCTTTAATAGTATATTCGCGATATTTACAACAGACTAATATACATGTGCGGACTTAACTGGACTTGCTAGCTAATGTTCGGTGATTACGACGGTTGGGCGTGCGTATGAGACAATGCTGGCTTGGTCGCGGGCGGCGCGAGGTAACACGCGGTATGTGCGGGGCGGAGCCGGTATTTTTTGGTGGTCTCGCGGACCGAATCGCGTGACACTAGGTATCGGTACAGGCGGAGCCGGTTTCCCGGGCAGCGCGGTTCGGAGCGCGGAAAAATGGCACGGAGCGCGGGTGCGATGTGGATCGAGTATCGCGGATGGAAAGACCGAAGCGGGTCGTCGGCCGAGACACACTCGACGAAGACAGAGAATGCCGGAGGCGCTCTACCTTCTTGTCCGGACGGGCTTCGGATGATTTGGATAACGGAGAAAAGCTAGTCGTTAGCCGAGACACACTCGACGAAGACAGAGAATGCCGGAGGCGCTCTACCTTCTTGTCCGGACAGGCTTCGGAGGATTTGGATAACTGAGAAAAGCTGGTCGTTAGCCGAGACACACTCGACGAAGACAGAGAATGCCGGAGGCGCTCTACCTTACGTTCGGACTGGCTTAGTGTAGGAATTCGGGATCGGTGCTGTCGGTAAGACGGGTGATCGGGAATCGCGCCTTGTGCCAGCGACGCCGGGCTTATATATGCGTCGCGGCGGCGTCGCGGCGTGGTGGGGGTAGCGACGGCAATCGCGAGCGCCGGGCGCCGGGCGGTGCGACGCAAGGAGCGATCGGTGATTACGGCGCCCCGACGCCGCGATCGCGCTCGGCGGTCTTCGGCCGCCTTCGGCACCGCTCGGCGCGTCGAGGCGGTAAGTCCGTTCGCGGACTTCCTAACGCTATGTGCTATGGTTTAAAAGATGGGCACACCGTGCCCGGTCTTCACCCTGCGGGTGGTCGGCGGGGTGGCTTCGGCGAGGTGATTGCGCCGGAACGATGCATATTTGGGGGTGCATCGTTACAATATTAAAATAATTCTCATACATTGCACTTTAAAAGAATATCACGATTCCAATTTAGTGCTAGCTGCATAGTGTTGAAATTAATTAATAATTCAATGGAGCGCGCGCTCCAGGGATAAATTAATTAATTTCAACACTATACAGTTAGCACTAATTTCGAATCGTGATATTTTCTTAAAGTACAATGTTTCAGGATTATTTTGGGACCAAAAACACGCGAGCACCTAATTCTTTGACGATGCAGTAACGAACTTTAGAGCGCGGCGCGCGCGCTCCATGAGTTAATTAATTGATTTCAACCCTTTGCAGCTAGCACTAAATTCGAATCGTGATATTTTCTTAAAGTACAATGTCTCTGGATTATTTTGGGACCAAAAACACGCAAGCACCTAATTTTTTGACGATGCAGTAACGAACTTTAGAGCGCGGCGCGCGCGCTCCATGAGTTAATTAATTGATTTCAACCCTTTGCAGCTAGCACTAAATTCGAATCGTGATATTTTCTTAAAGTACAATGTTTCAGGATTATTTTGGGACTAAAAACACGCAAGCACCTAATTTTTTGACGATGCAGTAACGAACTTTAGAGCGCGGCGCGCGCGCTCCATGAGTTAATTAATTGATTTCAACCCTTTGCAGCTAGCACTAAATTCGAATTGTAATATTTTCTTAAAGTACAATGTTTCAGGAGTATTTTGGGACCAAAAACACGCGAGCACCTAATTTTTTGACGATGCAGTAACAAACTTTAGAGCGCGGCGCGCGCGCTCCATGAGTTAAATAATTGATTTCAACTCTTTGCAGTTAGCACTAAATTCGAATCGTGATATTTTCTTAAAGTACAATGTTTCAGGATTATTTTGGGACCAAAAACACTCGAGCACCTAATTCTTTGACGATGCAGTAACGAATTATAGAGCGCTGCGCGCGCGCTCCAGGGATATATTAATTATAATTTCAACTCTTTGCAGCTAGCACTAAATTCGAATTGTAATATTTTCTTAAAGTACAATGTTTCAGGAGTATTTTGAGACCAAAAACACGCAAGCACCTAATTTTTGACTATGCAGTAACGAACTTTAGAGTGCGGCGCGCGCGCTCCATATGAGTTAATTAAATGATTTCAACTCTTTGCAGCTAGCACTAAATTCGAATTGTAATATTTTCTTAAAGTACAATGTTTCAGGATTATTTTGGGACTAAAAAAACGCGAGCACCTAATTTTTTGACGATGCAGTAACGAACTTTAGAGTGCGGCGCGCGCGCTCCATATGAGTTAATTAAATGATTTCAACTCTTTGCAGCTAGCACTAAATTCGAATTGTAATATTTTCTTAAAGTACAATGTTTCAGGATTATTTTGGGACCATAATCACGCGAGCACCTAATTCTTTGACGATGCAGTAACGAATTATAAAGCGCTGCGCGCGCGCTCCGTGAGTTAATTAATTGATTTCAACCCTTTGCAGCTAGCTCTAAATTCAAATCGTCATATTTTCTTAAAGTACAATGTTTCAGGATTATTTTGGGACCAAAAACACTCGAGCACCTAATTCTTTGACGATGCAGAAACGAATTATAGAGCGCTGCGCGCGCGCTCCATGAGTTAATTAATTGATTTCAACCCTTTGCAGCTAGCTCTAAATTCGAATCGTGATATTTTCTTAAAGTACAATAAACAAAGAAATAATCCTCCTTCTTCGCCAGTAATTCAAATAACAAAGGAAAAGTAATAATCGACACTAACTGGCAAGATGTAATTTATTATCACGACGTTTCGACCGTCACTTTCGGTCCTTATCAAGTGTTAAAATAATTATATTTCATGCAAAACAATTCAGTCCTAGCATTGTGCCAACAAACAAGTCCAGAACTGAAAAATAGTATATATATACATACGTAGGTAAATCACAGTAAAGAAAAAGAAGAAAAAGAGATTACAAATTTTAAGTAACTTACAAATTTTGCGCGTCAAAATTAAAGAGAACGATATATACGAGGAAAACATGTCAGCAACGCTCGGGAGACAAAGGCACACTGAACCGCGATCAAATATAATTTATTATTATGTCGTATGCCCCAGTCAAATTGTCAGTATCTTTCTGAAGGTTAATAGTATTGATGTTCTGTTTAATAAAGAACATTTCAGCGATCTCGCGCTTTCTGACCTGCTTCTCACGATGTAACACTTCTGTTTTCTCCCATTCGAATTCATGGTCATAAAGTGCACGATGCTTACTGATAACGGAGTGGTTGCTGGCATGTTTTTTAATGTCCGCTTTATGCTCTTTTAAACGTGTCTCCAAATGCCTTTTCGTTTGGCCAATATACGTGGCGTCGCAATTTTTACAATTAATTTTGTAAACAACGTTAGTTTGTTTAAAAAAGTCCATTCGGTCCTTACCCTTCATTATGACGCAATCGAGTGATTTTGGGATAGTATGTAGTACATGAAAACCAAGTCTCATCAAATTACGCGAAAGTCTCTCGCTAAGACCTTTTATATACGGAACAGCTATAGCATTTTCTGGTGTACGTTGTGGAATGTCAAGGGTGTACGTATTGTCGCGGTAACAAAGTAACCTCAATCTGTCTTTAATGCATTTTTCGATAATATGCCGAGGATAACAATTATTTAACAATATTTTTTTGATTTTCCTAATGTTACTGTCATGGAATCGTTTGTCCGATAATAGGATTGCTTGGTCGACAAGACTTTTCACGGTGTTCAATTTATATTTCTCGGAATGGCATGAGAAATAATTAATGTAACGGCCGGAGAAGGTAGGCTTCGTGTACCAGTTAGTAATTAAGTTGTCAAATTCCCTAATAACAGTTGTGTTCAAAAAATTGATGGAATTTTTCTCCTCGGTTTCATAAGTAAATTTTAACCGAGGGTGGTAATTATTGAAGACGTTTAACGTTTCTACGATCTTGGACCTTGGGATTATAGCAAAAACGTCGTCAACATAGCGACGAAAGAACCGGATCACGAAACCCAGACGTCCCAAACAGGAAGTCTCGAGATCATCCATAACAATGTCTGCAAGGATAGGGGAGAGGGGGGACCCCATAGGGCTGCCAAAGACTTGTTCATAGAATTGACCGTCGAATTGAAAACTTGTTGAGGACAGAATGAGGTCAATCGCATATAAAAATTGTTCCAATTTAAACTTGGTTTTTGGAGAGATATATTTCCATCTACTTTTTATACCCTCCATTACAAGTTCTTTAGGTATATTTGTAAACAATGACGAAACATCGAGAGAAACCATCAATTCGTCAGGATTAATTCTAAACTTATTAATTTCAGTCACGAAATTCCAGCCATCTTTAATGTGTGAATTAGGTTTAGGTATAGTCATGCAAAATGTCATGGATGAAGCGAGCTGTGTTATAGAGTGGGCTACCCACGGAAGAGACAATGATTCGCAGAGGAAAACCTTGTTTATGTATTTTGGGTAAGCCGTAACATCGTGGTAGATTACCGTTAGTACAGCATTACGTTAGTCGAGCACCTAATTCTTTGACGATGCAGTAACGAATTATAAAGCGCTGCGCGCGCGCTCTAAAGTTCGTTACTGCATCGTCAAAAAATTAGGTGCTCGCGTGTTTTTGGTCCCAAAATAATCCTGAAACATTGTACTTTAAGAAAATATCACGATTCGAATTTAGTGCTAGCTGCAAAGGGTTGAAATCAATTAATTAACTCATGAAGCGCGCGCGCCGCGCTCTAAAGTTCGTTACTGCATCGTCAAAAAATTAGGTGCTCGCGTGTTTTTGGTCCCAAAATAATCCAGAGACATTGTACTTTAAGAAAATATCACGATTCAAATTTAATGCTAACTGCAAAGAGTTGAAATCAATTAATTAACTCATGGAGCGCACGCGTCGCGCTCTAAAGTTTGTTACTGCATCGTCAAAGAATTAGGTGCTCGCGTGTTTTTGGTCCCAAAATAATCCAAAGACATTGTACTTTAAGAAAATATCACGATTCGAATTTAGTGCTAACTGCAAAAAGTTGAAATTAATTAATATATCTCTGGAGCGCGCGCGCAGCGCTCTATAATTCGTTACTGCATCGTCAAAGAATTAGGTGCTCGAGTGTTTTTGGTCCCAAAATAATCCTGAAACATTGTACTTTAAGAAAATATCACGATTCGAATTTAGTGCTAACTGCAAAGAGTTGAAATCAATTAATTAACTCATGGAGCGCGCGCGTCGCGCTCTAAAGTTCGTTACTGCATCGTCAAAAAATTAGGTGCTCGCGTGTTTTTGGTCCCAAAATACTCCTGAAACATTGTACTTTAAGAAAATATCACGATTCGAATTATTGCTAACTGCAAAGAGTTGAAATCAATTAATTAACTCATGGAGCGCGCGCGCCGCGCTCTAAAGTTCGTTACTGCATCGTCAAAAAATTAGGTGCTCGCGTGTTTTTGGTCCCAAAATACTCCTGAAACATTGTACTTTAAGAAAATATTACAATTCGAATTTAGTGCTAGCTGCAAAGGGTTGAAATCAATTAATTAACTCATGGAGCGCGCGCGCCGCGCTCTAAAGTTCGTTACTGCATCGTCAAAGAATTAGGTGCTCGCGTGTTTTTGGTCCCAAAATAATCCTGAAACATTGTACTTTAAGAAAATATCACGATTCAAATTTAGTGCTAACTGTATAGTGTTGAAATTAATTAATTTATCCCTGGAGCGCGCGCTCCATTGTTTAATTAATTAATTTCAACACTATGCAGCTAGCACTAAATTCGAATCGTGATATTCTTTTAAAGTGCAATGTCTGAAAATTATTTTAATATTATATAATCTTGCGAGCAACTAATTCGTAAAAGATCAGATGACGGAACTTAGTGCTCAGCGCCAACGGCTGGTCTAAGTTAATTATCGTAATTGTTTTACTGTTAGCAATGAACTCAGATTTGGGAAATATATGTTTTCGATCATTTTAGTAACGAATATATTTATGCAGCAAATTTTTTAAGTGTTTATGTCGACCGCGACGGTACTGTGTTCAATATATAGTGGTATATTTAAATAAATGTTATAATCTATCAATATTTTATCGTTATTTTAGAGCACTTAATTAGCACTTAATTATAGTGTACTTGTCTTGTTTATAGGACCATTTTCTGATATGGGGGGGTCCAGCTTTATAGCAAGCTGGACCCCCCATTTTTTACGCGATTTCCTGCTAAACGGTTCAAGCACCAAAATTCGGACTAGGGCACTTTATTAGCACCTAAATAGCACTAAATTTTTGACCTAGTAAAAATTTAATTTGCGCTGGTGGGGGGTCCAGCTTAATAGAGGTGTATCGTCCGCTCTCCAACGTTCGTAAAAGGGCCAATTTGACATCGTTCAGCACCACGTGCGGCATTCGCCATTGCACTTTCAATAGAGTAATCGTAGGATTCTTGTTGCGTTCCGGGTTCGTGACGATGCAATTAGCGTCGGTTCGGGAACGTATCAGAATAAGTTCGTGTCGCGCGTTTATCACCACGTGTTTGTAATCCTCGCAAAAACCTAGCAGAACGTTAAAAGGTACGCAGAAATTGAAATCGCCGATTCTAGTTCTCGAACGAGGTCCCACGTATTCATTGATCACAATCCATCCAGCGTTTTGCAGCTTCCTGCTTCTTTCGGTAGTCAGCGACACGAAATTCTTGATCGAACTAGTTATACCGACGTTTCTGTTCCTGTCGATCTCCACGCCGTTGAGTTCGTATCGAATCTCGTTGAACATGAACGCCACGCAATTGTTGTCCATCGTCGTATTCGAATCCTTTTCCGGAACGCCGTCGGAGAGTACTCCCTCGATGTACAGAAAACTTTCACAGGGTAGAGTGTACAGATCCTGCTGTTGTATCGGAATTCGTATTTCCCCGAGTCGAAATTTTTATCCTAGATTAGACCTACAAGTTCCGCGGAATATAAAGGACCAATGTAAGCTTATCCATTACTTGGTTATTGTCCTCCCTTGATGCTAGAAATTGTCACTTATTGCCGTTTTCTCCATGTGAAGGCTTAAAAGAGTACCTTTTAAGAACCTCTAAAAAGGCTCCATGTTCTGTATCATATCAATATTCACCCAACAAAAAAAATTATTTATCTCGAAATTTTATTATTATTTTTTAACTAAATTTGTTTCTTAAGATGCAATCTATAATTATAAATATTTTTTTGTATTTGAAAAAAACACTTACCTTGGTGGGATCGAACTCGGGACCTCTGGATCGTGAGTCAACTGCCTTACGTGGTCGGCTACTTCTTAATTTGATGTAAGTGTTATATATAGTCTACATATGTCATAACCAGCGCAAATATATAATTTTTTCAAAAATCATCTTAAGAAACAAATTTAGTTTAAAAAAAGTAATAAAATTTTAAATTGGATATATGATATAATATTTCTTTCGGGTGAATGTCAGAAACCAGTGCCGGCTCATTACGAAATTTTGTGTTCGTAAATATATTTATGAAAAAAGTATATTTATGAAGTATTTTTTTAATAAAACAAACAAGTACGGATGTATAAGTATGAGTATTTTCAAAATTTAGTTTACCTATAGGTAAATCTATAAAGTTTTATAAAACTTTAATAAAACTACTTTCTTCAAAAGTGTTCTATATGAGGGAATCAACCACCAATATCGCTACTGTGAGCATTAGGCTGCTGCGTCATTTGTATTTCTTTTAAGACCAAAAATGTTTGATTTTAAATCAACAAAATATTATAAGTTTAAAAATGTTTGAAAAAAGAAAACTGTCTTATTTTTACAAAAACGTTTGACTGATCACCGAAGTAAGTTGCATATAAACGTCTTACTACATTTAATGCTTTAGTATCAAACATTTGAAGAACTTTGTGCAATAAGGAAAAATAACTAAGTATAGCACTGTTTGAATATCAAACACATTTTGATGACTGATGTCTGAAAATCAATCACTTTCTGTAGAAAAATGTTTAAAATTCAAACATGTCTTACTTTGGATTTTTTAGAGCACGTATTCGGAATTATTTAATATTCGATCTCATATACTGTACTTGCATTTAATGTGCATCTGGATTTTAATAAATAAGTACACGGAGAGAATTTTTTGTTATATTTTCCCCTTAAATTCACTACAAACTTGGGACAACTTGGCAACCAAGGAATTTTTAAAATATACAAAAGACATTTTACAAACAACGTGATAAAAATTACCAAGCAGATTGGTAAATTTTGAAAAATGATTGAAATTTCCTAGATATATTTTAGTAAAATTAATCAGACATATTTTATATTTTAATGTAATAGATATCTAGATATTAATATTTTTTATTATGGTAGATATTAATCAGAATAGCTCGCATAAAATTCTTGGTGGCGGTACATGTTGTCCCATCACAACTATCATGATTTCAGGGTAAATTTTAAGAGAAAATTCTCTCCGTGTATTAAATAATATAATATTTCGCTTATTGTACATATTCTATCTGTAGTAAAGTAAATTACATAATTAATACATTATTTATTAAAATTAAGATGCACGTTAAATGCAAGTACAGTATACGAGATATGATGGAATGTTAAATAATTCCGAATTTTAGTGAACAAAGTCGTGCCATCACAAGTCCCATCGATCTGCGGATCGAGTATTAATATTTTTATTGACGCTGAAAATTTTGATAAGATTTGAAGATTCAAAAGAGATAAAAAGGTAGGACTTGTAAGAACGAAAGTAGGCATACTTAAATTGGTTCTCTAAATTCAGCGAAACTTGTAGGTCTAATGTAGGATAAATACGGATTATGTAGGACAACATGATTCAACAGAGGCGAAAAGAGGCGTTAGCAAGTTCAAAATAGAACTTGCAGGCCAAGGAACATTATTGGAGGCCAAATAAGCATGAATAAGGTTCATAGTAGGTTTTAAATTTCGACTCGGGTCGTCGCTGTGCCCGAACGTGGTATTGGCATATGGATTGTAAGTGTCTCGATCTTGACGATGCGATCGTCGAAGATCGGCTCACCTCCGATACTCAGGATGTCGGTCATGATCGTTCCTCACGACGAATCCCAGAGATCGTAGAAAAGCGACGTTCGCAGCGTTCAGTCCGTTTTTCTTCTTCTTCTTCTCTCTCACAATCGGTCTGCGCGTTCCTTTCGTCGGAGCGCCGAACGATAACGTTCGCGGTGCAATGATAGATGTGGCACTTGCGAACGACTTGTTCAAAACGAGCATCTTTCGCGCACGCACATATCCGCCCCCCAATTTTGTATTTTATTTTATTTTCTGCGACGCACGTGTAATTGAACAGTTATCTCCTCCCCGCGGAAGTCGATCAATCGTCCGATCTGATCCACGACGCGTAACGTTATGTCGGTGACACTCCGCGCGATGACCGGAAGGTAAATGATCTGCGTCGGAGTCTCCGACAGCTTATACCCCGGTGGAACGTTCGGCGCGAATTCGTGTATCGTATGTGCCGGCTTGCCGTTGCTATAGGCTCCCGCGGTGACGTTGCATTCCACGCGAATGATGTTCACGTGCATAATATTTACCGATTTGTCGGACGCGTGCCATTTATTTGGCTCGAGTACGCGACGTGTCGAGAAACCTAACAAAAAGCCAACGTTGTTCGATTTGATGAAGTCAACTCTATAAGCACACTTGATCTCGCTTCTCATGGTGTTCTCGTTAACGCGCAGAATTATCGAGCGTTCACTTTTCTCGCGATCGTCATCGTTATTGTCTACGTATATATAATTGTCTTTCTTCTTCTTTTTTGTACTTTTTTTGCGGAGGATAACTGTTCTCAGGTATCTATCTATAGCGTCCAATTCGTACGATCCTTCGGGAATAGCGATCTCGTCGTTGATGTCGAAGTAAAATCTATTGTTCGTGGAGTCAATGTTCGGTATCGTGTTGTACGTCTCGAAGTTCGCAAGGCCTATCTCGTATTCGCCGCCGCTCAGATCCAGAGCGGGAAAGTAGCTGGCTGAAAGAACGCTGCTTCTTCCGGATAGCGAAAGAGTCAGCGACATAGTGAGATTGTTTCTCCCTCTCTCATCGTCAGAGGCGTTTCCAGTCGACGTCTCGGAGGAACCGCAGACACAATTAACCGCAAATGCTCTGATCGAACGTCTGATACGAACGACGGTTGTACGCAATATTCACGTCATTCCCGAGATATCGTTCGAGTTCCCTCGGGGGTCGAAGGTTTCCAAAACTGTCAAAGTAGATCGCGTTATTACCCCTCTTCGCATAGGCGACCCAGTGCGTACCCGGGCCCTCCGCGTCGTCGAGATTCACGATTCCGCTCTCGTCGCAACGCACTTTCGTCGGCAATGCGTCGCGCATAAACACGCCCCTAAAGAAAGGTATGCGCGAAAGGCGCGCAAACCGATTCAGTTGCTCGTTCGTCGTGGCGCCGAACGTCGGCAAATCGAGCGTCGTCAGTGTCTTTTTCGGCAATTGTTTTTTTTTTACCCGTTTTCGTTCGTCTTCTGCTCGTCACGCCTCTACCGCGTTTGTACGGTGCTAGATACAGTTCGCGACCCTCCAACGCGCGATTGTGACGTTGCAGTTCCTCGAGCTGACGTTGAGCGGCCTTGTTGTCGTTCACCGCCTTGGCCACGCCAGCCGCTCCGCCGATCAAGGATCCGAGCGCTCCCAATATCGGTAGAAAGGGTAGGAGACCCCCGCGTTTCGCCAACGGGAGAATTTTCTTCATCGTTACCGCTCCCCTCTTCCTCTTTCTCATGCCCATACCCAATTTCGTTTTTGTTTTTATAGCAGCCCATACGGCGGTCGCGGCGGCTCTCTCGCCGAGGGTTGTGTCGCTCGCCGTGATACGCTCGCGCACCTTTTCGGCTAGCGCTCGATCGGCGACGTGTCGATCGGCGAGATCACCGCTTCGCGAGTAAGCGATATCGTGCTCGCGACACGCCTCGTCCAACGGATTGATACCTCGATCACCGCGCGCTAGTCGCTTGACGAGACGAGTACCCGGCTCACAGAATTGATAGCCGGGTATAGGTGCATTTTCACGTGCCGCTGAAACTGATCGTTTGAGCGACAAAAATGATCACGTGACGACTTTTGTCGCTAAACTATTACAGCGGCAGCTTGTGCACATGAAAAAAGATTGCAGCGACAAAGTTGTGTTGTAGAGCAATAATGGCAGCTTCCAAAAGAAAAAAATATTATAATTGGATATCTAATTGTAATGAAATAATTCGACGAAAACGTAAAATACAATTTGAAAATGATATCGTTTTTGTTATATTGTTATCGGCATATCAGAAACAAAAAAAACATTATTCGAAAAAAAAATTTTGGGTCGCACCACTTTTTCAAAATCATAATAAATATGGATTTTACAAAGCTATTTTACCGAATGTGAGATTAGAAAGTGCAAGATTTCTGAATTATTTTCGTATGTCATCAACGCAACTGGAAAACTACAAATTGTTGGACCAAAACTTCAAAAGCAGACACATATTAGAGAGCCTGTCAGTGCTGAAGAACGTTTGTGTTTGACTCTAAGGTTTGTTTTATTACATTTTTAAAAATAATTGCATAAAAATATGAAAGCAATGCATTAGACAATACAAGCTATAAATGATTTGACTTATATAGTTATCTTTCACATATTATAGATATTTGGCTTGTGGCGACTCAATGGTATCAATATCATACCAGTACTTATTAGGATGTACAACAATAAGTAATATTATATCCGAAACATGTGAAGCAATTTGGAACATGTTGTGTCCAGTTGTCCTTCCATCATCTTTAACAAAGGAAGATTGGCTGCGTATTGCAGCAGATTTTGAAAATCAATGCAATTTTCCTCATTGCATTGGTGCCATCGATGGAAAACACATTGTTATTCAAGTATGTATTTTAATACTATTATAAATTCATTCAATTTGACAATATTTGCATTCAGTTTTACACTTCTAATTTGCAAATTGAACGCAACTATAATAATAATAATGTATACTTATTAATAATGTACTAGCTCTTTCAGTGTCCTGATAATGCTGGCTCTACATATCTATACTACTATTATAAAGAGACAGAGTTTGTCGGTTTGATTGTTTGTGTTCGATGATCTCGGAAACCAATCAACCGAATTTTTACCAAAAGTATATGAAATAGGAGTAGAATTTCCCGGGGAGTGTTATAGGGTGTATATTTTTTCGTTACCGATTTTCTGGAAATCGGTTTTTTTAATTTTGATTGTTTGCGTTCGATGATCTCGGAAACCAATCAACCGAATTTTTACCAAAAGTATATGAAATAGGGGTAGAATTTCCCGGGAAGTGTTATAGGGTGTATATTTTTTCGTTACCGATTTTCTGGAAATCGGTTTTTTTAATTTTGATTGTTTGCGTTCGATGATCTCGGAAACCAATCAACCGAATTTTTACCAAAAGTATATGAAATAGGGGTAGAATTTCCCGGGGAGTGTTATAGGGTGTATATTTTTTCGTTACCGATTTTCTGGAAATCGGTTTTTTTAATTTTGATTGTTTGCGTTCGATGATCTCGGAAACCAATGAACCGAATTTTTACCAAAAGTATATGAAACTAGACGCTTGGCCCGCGCTTCGCGCGGGCCTCAAAGCTATGCAGCTAGCGCGTGGACCTCAAACCTAGGAAACTATAGATCTGTCATATCATTCTCTATCTTTTATTAGTTTGCGTACATACAGACAGAAAACGATACTTATTCTCTCTCCCTCCCTGCAACTCATGCAACTTTCTCTTCAAGTATAGATTTTCATTGTTAAGGTTTAAGCATAAAAAATTGTATATGTTGATATACTTTTAAGATTTGATTAATTATATCCAAAAAATTTGAAAAATTTTGGAACTGGTTTCCAAAAAAATCAGTAACAAAAAATTATACACTTTATACCAGTCCCCAAAAAATTCTACCCCTGTTTGATCTATAATTCTTTGAGATTCGGTAAATTATTTTCTGATATTTCGCGAAAAATTAGAAAAATTAAAAAAAACTGGTTTCTAGAAAATTGGTAACAAAAAACTATACACTTTATGGCACTCCCCGGGAAATTCTACCCCTACTTCATATACTTTTGGTAAAGATTCGGTCCACTAACGATGAGATTCGATCAATTTTTCCCGAAAAATTTCGGAACCGATTTCCAAAAAGATCGGTAACGAAAAATTAACCACGACATTTTTATCCCCGGAAAATTCTACCCCTATTTCATATACTTTTGGTAAAAATTTGGCCCACTAACGAATGAATAGTTCGCGTACATACAGACAGACAGACAGACAGACAGACGTGACTTATATATATAGATAGGGGTAGAATTTCCCGGGGAGTGTTATAGGGTGTATAGTTAAAATCGTTACCGATTTTCTGGAGTATAGATATAGATTAAAGGAAGGTTGTTATTGAATTTGGCGATGATTTGGCAAATTTCGTACTGATTGTATTGATTTTTTTAGTACATGAGAAATGTCATTTGTCGGTGACACGTTTTATATGAATGTTTTGAGAAATTTCGTGTTTTTGTCACGTTTTATATGAATGTTTAGAGACATTTTGTGTTTTCGTTGAGTAAAGTGTTGTGTGTTAATTTAGTAATTAAAGAGAGAATCTCAAAATAACAGCAAAAAATATGAAAAATTAAAAATATTTGGAAAGACGAGAAAAAATAAAACGTATAAAAGGAAAGGTAAAGAAATAGGAAAGGGTAAGAAAAGGTGCAATTTAAAGAAATTAAAAAGTGAGTTAGAGAAAAGGAGAGAAAAAGAATTATAGGTAAGAATAATAATTGTTTTTAGATTAATAGAATTAGAATTTTCGTTCTTGATTAGACAACATTCACTTCGACAAATGTGGATTACTCATATAAAAGGAGAATTTTCGGTGTATTTTACAAATTTTTAACTCGATCAGCTTGTCGTTCTGTTAATATTGGTTAGAATAAAAGTATTAAATGCGCACACTAATCGTCAATTAAACGACTTTCAATTAACTCCGCTTAAATCTTTCGTCAATCGAACGATCTCTTCGATTAATTCTGCTTAAATTAATCGTTAATTGAATATCTTCGATTGAATTCGCTCACATTAATCGTAAATTAAACGGCTTTCGATTAACTCTGCTTAATTCAATTTTAATTACATAATTTTTAATTACATTGTTTGATGTCAATTGTCAACTAAAGACGGAAATTAATTAAAAAAGTAATTAATTCCTCGCAATTCTGACACAGAGCAATTAAAAATCGAAAGAGTACGAATGTCATTAGAATTACAATAATATTGCCCTCATGCATATTATTTGATTATTAAACTGTGACTTATATTATTTATATTCCCTAAAAATGGAATATCTGTAGAATTACTATTTAAATTCCATAATTCGCTCGCGACCTCATATGCGTGGCTCTCATACACGTAGTTTGTGGCATTTTTTTATTTTCAATATTACAAACTTATATTTTTGAAATAAAACATTTTTGCATATAAAATGCATATGTTTATAGTTAACGCCAATAGATTTCCGCATCACCTTTGAGGTACTATTGTAAATGCGTTTTTTTTTTAGTGGTTTTCCCAGTAGGCCTATTCCACTCTAAATAAAAATAGCTTAATACCTGTGCTTTCATGATATTTGTCTTTATATATATAGATATCTATATTGTTTTTTCACAACACCTCTGAATAAATAATATTTTTTGTTTTATTACTTTGTGGTATTAATATAAATTGATTTTCTGCATTTCCTGTTCTTGATAATCCTACATATAATTGTCCATGCGAAAAACAATCTATACGCAAATCTATTCCAATATATTTAAAAGTTTGACCCTGTGATTTATTTATTGTAATTGCAAAGGATACCTTTATGGGAAACTGCAGTCTTTTAAATTGAAACGGCAAATCCGTTGGTATCATCGGAATTCGTGGTATATATGCAATTTCTCCTGTTGCTGCTCCATTTAAAATAATCGCCTCAATAATATTTGTATGCATTACTTTAATTTGTAACCTAGTTCCATTGCATAGATTTGGTGGATTCAAATTACGTAATAACATAATTGGTGTTCCGACTTTTAATTTTAGGTTATGCGGTAGAAAACCTGCCGGATTTAGTGCATTTAAAAATTCATTTGGATAGTGTACTGCATCCTCATTATTAATAACAGTATCTATAGATTTATATTCTTTTATTTCTCCACTCAGTTTTTCCAAAATAATGTTGTTTATTTCCTCCACAGATGCGTTTCTGGGCGATACGATTGCTCTTTCGCATAACCATTGATAATTTTTTTCTAATAGATTTTCAACTTCAGGATAAACTTCGCAAATTAATTCAGTTATATTATTAACAATTTTTCCTATTTTCTGATCAATAATTATGTTCCCCTTTTCGTTTTCTATTTTTCCCTCTCCTATATTTAATAGTTGCCTCGGAAATTCTACATCTCCTCCTCCAAGGTATGCTCTCATGTTTGTTCGCAAATTTAATTTTTCCATATTGTTCCATATCCAAGATGATTTTATACACGCTTTTACGATATCTGCCCGAGTTTTTTTTACAATTACTGGTAAGGTTTGTCTGAAATCCCCCGCAAAAACCACTGTTATTTCTCCCATTAATTTTTTACTTGATTTAAGATCTCTTAAAGTTCGTTCAATTGCTTCGATATGTGCTCTGTGACTCATCGTGCACTCATCCCACACTATTAATGTTGTTTCTTGTATTATTTTCCCAAGTGATCCATTTTTACGAATGCTACAAACTGTTTCTTGTTCCATAGATACATTTAATGGTAATTTAAAAATCGAATGTGCTGTTCTACCCCCACTTAATAAAGTTGCTGCTATACCTGACGATGCCACTGCTAATGCTATCCCACATGTTGATCTCACCTTAGCCAATAATAAATTAATTAAAAATGTTTTTCCTGTTCCTCCAGGAGCATCCACAAAAAATAATTTTCCTTGTTTATTGATAACACTATTAATAATTATATTGAATGCCTGTCTCTGATCAGGCACTAATTTATGAAGATTTTCACGTACATATTCTTGCATCTCGTTATTATCAAACGGACATCTTAAAATTGCATCATAGGGATCGCTTGCATTCTGTTCACAACGTTTCGGTATAGGCATACCAAAATCAACCAAATATTTTTCACTCAATGCTACTACCTTATCCTCCAATTCACACAATCCTTGGTTGATGATTTCCTCAGATAATATTATTGTGCTATCATTACATCGTCGTTGCTCTCTTAATAGAATATCTTCACAAAAACTTTGTTTGAATGTTTCCCATAATATATTTGGTTGAGCCGGTTGACAGAATACTAAAATGATTGCAAATAATTCTCTCAACCTTAACGACGACTTCAAAATCGCGGCCTCAGCAAGTGTGTCTTTCCATTGGTTATCATTTTCCAATAAACCTAGTTCTTGGCAAGTTGCCTTGAAAGTAGATTTAATCACACCATTTACGGTTCTTAAATTCTCATATGAAGTCGGCCCTCGGACATAATGCAGTAACATTCTTAAATAAAAACACTGTTTGCTTTGGATGAATGGTATAAATCCTTCCTAGTGCTGCATCTTTTTTTATTCCGGAATATCCTTCTACATCTTTCCCACGTTTTCTTCTTGTAAATGAATTTTTATTCCAAATGTAATAACTCGGTACTTCGTGATATAAAAGTGTTTTTGCAAAATCATCATTTCTGCACAATTCAAAAAAAGCAGTAAGTGTAGTTTTCCGTGGATTTTCAATGACTTGTTGTAAATTATTTTCTGTAAAATAAACGCGTTGTCCATTTTCTAAATGAACCGCTAAATGTATAACCGCAGGACATCGTTCATGAATTTGAAAATCAAAAAATCGCCATACCGCCTCTGAAGTACTTATGTAACGACCATTAACGTATTTTGTAATTTCATCTCTTTTATTCTGAACCGTAAACGTAGCCTGATCTGATCCTTTATTAATGTATTTACATATGTATTTTATTGCCTGAACCGAGTGGCAATACTCAACATTTATATGTGCAACCAAACATCGCAATAGCATTGGACAATATGGGACAACCCATCTATTGTCTACCTCCATTATGTTTCCTCGTAAATTAAGAATTGCAATTTGTCCTCCATCCTCTGGACTTCTTCTTCGGTATGTTGGATACCCATCATTTCCGGTTTGTGTTTCTGCAAGAAATTTTCTAGGATACTTTTTCGAACATCTATTGTTGATCATGCATGGTGAGGCTCTATTGTACTCACCACATGGTCCATGTATCATATTTTTACACACAATTTCATATAACAAAGGATCGCGTATCTTGTCAGGCAATTCAGCACTAATAAAATCATCAATCTCATCTGGCTGAATTTTCGTTTGTAACCATAATAATATATGACAATGTGGCAATCCTCGTTTTTGCCACTCCACACTATACATGTAACATCTCACCCGACCAAATATTTCACTTTTGATACATAAATTTATTAGTTTTTTCATCTTCAAATTAAAAACTCTTGAAACTATGTCATGTCTATCATATGATTTTTGTCCTTTAAATAATTCATTCTTTATTTCTGGCCATTCTGGATTACAAGTAAAAGTTATAAATAAATCCGGGCGTCCATAATTACGCACATATGTCATCGCATCTTGCGTTTTTTCATGCATGTAACGCGGAGACCCCGTAAATGTTGATGGAAGAATAATAAACTGACCAATGTTTTCAGGATTTATATTACTATCCTCATTTAGTGCATCTCTTAAATGTATATAATCATCAACTCTCATTTTCTTTTAATTTCGACGTATAAAATCTAATCTTTCTGTGATCATTTTTGCCATCATATCTACACTATACTGATTTAACAAATTTTTATAATAATGCAGATGATTCATACTACTTTCTCTAATCATAAGTCTGTATGCATAAAATTGCATACATGTTACTGTTTTATTTCTCTCACTATTTGTGTTATTTTGTTGTGGGATAGTTAAGTAATAGCCATCTTCTCCTCTTACAAACATCAAGGGATACTGAAGAGAATCATATGCTCTACATATTATAACTATAAACACAGCCATAGTGTTGTTTTAATGGCAATATGTGATCCCAATTACTTATTCACCTTTGTCGATATTGGAGCCTATGGAAGACGCAGCGATGGTGGTATTTTTAGAGAATGTCAATTTGGCAAAAAATTTGAACAAAAAAAGCTAAATGTACCAAATGCAGAGACTATTTTTGAAAATGGTCCCATACTACCATGTTTCGAAAAGGCAGAGAATTTGAGGAAGGAAGTCGAAGGCTCAGTAAAGCGTGAATCTTGTGCAATTTAATGTGAATGTAAATAGAGCTTTATTGCATCGTCAGGTACATTGTCGCGTTAACTTTAGTTCTAGCTTATGCCTGTGCACACAGGCACAGGGCTTTTAAAAAAAAATGCTTAGAACAAGAGCTTCAATTTGGCTGCTTGTCTAGCGTTAAGTGGCCGAGCTCTTCGTCGTAGAAGGCCTCCTGGTTGTTGTTGGGATCGGCCACTTTTCCCGGAGTTGTAGGGGCCCGATCGAGGGGTAACTCCGGGATAACTGGGGAGGGCGGGGCCGGCGAGGTGCTCCTCTTCCTCTTCTTTGGCTCGGTCTGCGTGCCGACCGTTTTCCACGCTCCTTGTGGCAACGGTCTCAGTGCCCGAGGGTCACCCGGAGCTAGGCTCAGCCCTGGTGGACGGGTGAGTCTCCGGTGTGACTCGGGGAGGCTCAGTGGAATGAGCTGCCACTTCGGTTCAAGTGGAGGCGTAGGTTGCCTTGCCACTCGTAGTCCCTTGGTGATGGAGGGCCTCTTGGCTCGCCTCCGGGTTCGCTGGCGTGGTCGTCCTTCCCTGACGCGTCTTGAATATGCGCCCTTAGCTTCGACCACCACGGAGCGCACTCGGCAAGCTCGACGGTGTGGAGTGGCGGAATCCACAGGGTGGATAAGTTGACGGAGGTCAACTCTCCTCCTTCGCTCTGACGAGCCGTCACGAACGTTTCTATGCTCCAGGATGGAGCTTGGTTACAAACTTTGTCTCGATCGCCTTTTCCTCGACACCCGGCTTGTTTAATGTCCGGGTAAGTACTCAATGCGAGAGCGGATTGGTCCTTGTGGGCAGACTTGCCCTTATATACCCTCGTGTTGATATTCTTGAACTCGCGAAAGTCAGCCGCCCCGCGGCGGCATATATTACCTGTGTTCGCGGCGCGGAACGTTGTTGTGCTTGGCGGGCGAGGTATCGCACAACGGGTTGCCGCGCTCGCAAGCGCGCCGTTCGGACCATGGATCCGAACATACCATATTGCCTCATTGGAGATGAAGCATTCCCTTTGAAGGAATATTTGTTGCGGCCATATCCAGGAAGGGGCGGATTAAATAAAAAAAGAAATATATTTAACTATCGATTGAGCCGTGCCAGGCGCACTATTGAAAATACATTTGGTATTCTTGTTTCTCAGTGGCGAATATTAAGGAAACCAATAATCAGTACAGTCAAAACTGCAGAAAAAATTGTGCAAGCCGTTGTGTGCTTGCATAATTGGTTAAGAAAGCAAGACATAAACACTAATGAAAATATATCTGCAAGTATAATTAATCATGTAGATCATAATGATTTTTGTACTGCCTATCGTGAAATTCGTCGTACAGGATCATATATGAGTACTAAATCAAGTATAGAAATAAGGGAAAAAATTTGTACATACTTTAGTAATGAAGGATCTGTACCTTTTGGCAAAATGATTATATCTAAATATGTTTTTCAAAATACAAAAAACATGTAGCCTCGCATATATTCTTTATATATCTAGATATATTCACTATTGTTTATATAAGCATTAACAATAAAGAATGTTGCAAAATAATTGAAAAAGACATTTACTTGTTATTTATATTATTTATTATTATTTCATATAGGCCTGCAACTCACCCTGAAATTTGTCACCGAACCGGTCATGACGAGGTAACCAGCTCTAATTATGAAATATCGAAAGTACATCGTGTGACAAGTAAATAAACGAAAGTTCGCTAAAGTTCGCGCGTCGGAACAATACAAAATGGCGTCTTGAACATAGAATTCTTCTCGATTTTTTTTCACATCTTTGGCTTGATAAAATTGAATTTATCAGTATCGAATTTTATTCAGAAAAGTGTAAACTTTAAGAATATGCATTATAAAATAGTCAAATATATCATTAATACAGTGAAATTTGGCGAAAAGTCAAATTTTTCGATATTTTTTTTATATTTTCTCTAATAAAACACGCCATAACTTTTTTGTGGTTAACTTTTCGACAAAAATGTTCAAATAAAAGTTGTAGAGCGTACTTTTTTACATAAAAAACACCTATAATGGTAGCTACAATGATGTTTAAACGTACGTGAAGAAATTTCAATTACGCACGAGGTTGCGTACTATGGCGATCCATAGTCATATTATACCTCAAACTATGAATACATTTGCTTTCAAGTAGTGAAATAATTATGAACTAACCATTATTGTTATTCTTACTATTAGGACAAGCCGGTCATCGTATGGTGTCCCACCATTATTATTATTATTATCATTATTATTACTTTATAATTATTGCCAGAGCTCTTTTAGTTTCAATTATAAATCTACTTACGCACAATACCACGGGAAGGATAAGAGTTGGACTTTAAAAGTGCATTTTTTTTATTTTTTTTTATTTACTTTTTTTGTATTTTTTTAATTTCCTTTTTTTATTTACTTTTGTTTTTTTAAAATATTTTTAAAGTTTTTTTATTTTTTATGTTTTAATATATCTAATATATATTATATTAACACATTTTATTTAATATAATATTATAACGCGAAGAAACTTAATTCATCATCCTCACTCTCGTCATTAGAATTACTGCCACATTTTCCAGCACATTTGCAAATTTTACTGCAGGACAAATCAGCAGCACGGCAAGGACATGAAATTGATGTTCTGCAAGAAAAACTTTTTGAACTACAGTTACATATATATTTTTGAAGTAATTGAAAACTTGTAGGACCCTCAAAATAAACGGGAATCAGTTGTCCATTAATTAATTGCCATCCGTACTCTTTTGGATCAAGAATTTTAATGACTGGGAAATGAGCATTTTTCCACACATATACTTGCCACGTACATCTTTTTAAGTGTTGAAGAAAAGTAGGAAATGCAGGTGGCAGTTTTTGTAGAGATAGTTGTTTTAATTTTGCCAATGTAACGCGCATTTCATTTATATCGCTGTGTTTGTCAACGTGCTTTCTTTTTGTATCGTAAAGTCGAGAAATAATGATTTTTTGGTTATTTCCTGTGCCTATTGCCTGTTGCCTGGCATTGTGAAAGGGGCTTAAGGCTCTGGCAGGATCAAACCGCGAACGCAACGGACGGACGCACGCACGCAACGCTAAACGGAGATCATATCACGTACTTTTGGGCAGCATTGTATCTACCATTATAAGTGTTTCTTATGTAAAAAAGTACGCTCTACAACTTTTATTTGAACATTTTTGTCGAAAAGTTAACCACAAAAAAGTTATGGCGTGTTTTATTAAAGAAAATATAAAAAAAAATATCGAAAAATTTGACTTTTCGCCGAATTTCATTGTATTAATGATATATTTGACTATTTTATAATGCATATTCTTAAAGTTTACATTTTTCTGAATAAAATTCGATACTGATAAATTCAATTTTATCAAGCCAAAGATGTGAAAAAAAATCGAGAAGAATCTTATGTTCAAGACGCCATTTTGTATTGTTCCGACGCGCGAACTTTAGCGAACTTTCGTTTATTTACTTGTCACACGAGGTACTTTCGATATTTTATAATTAGAGCTGGTTACCTCGTCGTGACCGGTTACTCGCATTTTAGAAGGCTTTTGGCGCTTGAGTTGCAGGCCTAATAGAAAAATAAAAATATAGACTATATTGCATGAACATGTTTATAATAGTATTACTTAGTAATATAAACTGTAGAACATAGGAAACGTTTTATATCACACATCACAAGTACAAATAAAAAACTTAAAAATAAAAGACTATATTGCATGTACTTGTTTATAATAGTATTACTTAGTAATATAAACTATAGAACATTGGAAACGTTTTATATCACACATCACAAGTACAAATAAAAAACTTAAAAATAAAGACTATATTGCATGTACTTGTTTATAATAGTATTACTTAGTAATATAAACTGTAGAACATTGGAAACGTTTTATATCACATATTACAAGGGCAAATAAAAAAATTAAAAATAAAAAACTATATTGCATGTACATGTTTAAAAATATAATATAAACTATAACACAGAAAACGTTCTATGGCCCGTTTCTATCATCCACGGTTAACTTTAATCTTGTGTTAAACTATCTTTGTCTTTTTAAAAGAATGTATCTGAAAAAAAACAAAGATATTAGGATAGTTTAACTTCAGGTTAAAGTTAATCGCGAATGGTAGAAACGGGCCTTTATCACACACAAAAATATGAAAAACTTAAGCTTAACAAGCATGCTTAATTAAGTAACAAACACTTAACATGTTTGATAATGCATCGCAAAAACTTTTTCAAGAAATATTTTTTATGAGCTCATACGTTAGTTGAAAAAGTTTCTGCGCTGTATCGTCCAACATGTTTCGTGGAAGTTTTCTCAGTCTTGTTTCCACTACAGCTACAATTGCGTCCACTTCATCGTTTTCTGGAGGATCAGGTAAAACAATGGGTGCTTCCGTATTTCTTTTACAGAAAGCATCAGCAATTCTCTCCAGAGCTGAATTATCTTTTTTATTATTGCTTTGTTTTCTTGTTTCTAAAAAAAAATGTTTACATATAATAAATATGTAATAATATATGTAATATTATATTTATTTATAATGAATTAGATTAAACATACTTTCTTGTCTATTTTGTTCCACATCTGTAGAACTGAGAATTGAGTCTTCATCATTACTATCTACGCTGCATGATAAACGGAGATCATATCACGTACTTTTGGGTAGCATTGTATCTACCATTATAAGTGTTTCTTATGTAAAAAAGTACGCTCTACAACTTTTATTTGAACATTTTTGTCGAAAAGTTAACCACAAAAAAGTTATGGCGTGTTTTATTAAAGAAAATATAAAAAAAATATCGAAAAATTTGACTTTTCGCCGAATTTCACTGTACTAATGATATATTTGACTATTTTATAATGCATATTCTTAAAGTTTACATTTTTCTGAATAAAATTCGATACTGATAAATTCAATTTTATCAAGCCAAAGATGTGAAAAAAAATCGAGAAGAATTCTATGTTCAAGACGCCATTTTGTATTGTTCCGACGCGCGAACTTTAGCGAACTTTCGTTTATTTACTTGTCACACGAGGTACTTTCGATATTTTATAATTAGAGCTGGTTACCTCGTCGTGACCGGTTACTCGCATTTTAGAAGGCTTTTGGCGCTTGAGTTGCAGACCTAATAGAAAAATAAAAATATAGACTATAATAGAAATCAATTGTTTATTCCGCCAATGACAATTAACCAAGAACGTTTATTGTTTTCGACTACAATTGGCACGTATGTATAAGAAACGTTACAACGTTTCGGCCCTTTGGATTGGGCCCTTTTCAAGCATCTAGATAATAAATAATACAATGTAAAACCGATCGATGAGATAAAATATAGTCAATAATGATAAAATAAATACCTGATACATTAAACTCTGTCACGAACTTACACATCTGTATTTACAAGAATTTTACCCGAAAAAATCATAAAAACTCGCTGGAAGAACAATAGTCAAAAATCAATATTAAAAGAAACTAATGAGCATAAGTGTGTCGAAGAAAAGCGGAGGACTTACATGCATGAGTACGTAACAGCAGAGAATGCGCATCGCGAGATGACAACGAAGCGCGACATACTGTAGAGCGCCGACCAACACGTGCTTACGTGTCGGAGTTCAAAGGCGTACTAATTGTTTATCAGACCGACACAAGTACATAATATGTTATTTTAAACGTTCGCTGATCACATGCCTTTTATAACGATGAAATCACTTTGTCATAAATTGAATGTAAATTTTCGGTGTCCTTTTTTAAGTTGATAGTATTAGGATGTTTTTTTATCAGAAGCATCTCAGCAATTTCTCTCTTTTTTATGTTTTTTTCTTTGTGGATGATGTTAGTTTCATCCCATTTAAAATTGTGACCAAACTGCATACGATGCTTGCTCACAACAGAGTGATTGCTGGGATGCTTTGCGATGTCTTTTTTATGTTCATTGACACGTGTTGATAGATGACGCTTAGTTTGACCTATATATACCGCATCGCAATCACCACACTCTATCTTATATACTAACTCAGTCTCGTTTTCCCTGGCAAGTCTGTCCTTACCGCATTTTATGATACAATCGAGTTTTTTCGGGATAGTAAATACCGTATCGAGACGGACAGAATTAAAAATGCGTCGGATATCTTCGCCTACGCCCTTCACATATGGTACCGTGATGCACCGTCGGGCATCAAAGGTGTTCTGAGTTCTGTCTGTACCACCGGCCATATTCGCTAGTGCTCTACGTCTAGCCTTAATTCTTTTATCAATCAACTCGATGGGAAAAGAGTTGTTTAGTAAAATATCTCTGACAATCCCTATGTTCGTTTCATGGAAGCGGCGATCTGACAAAAGAATCGCTCGGTCTATTAGGCTAGTCATTGTATTAATTTTGTACTGCCACGGGTGGTTAGAAAAATAATTGATATATCTGCCTGAGAACGTCGGCTTTCTATACCAATTCGTAAAAAGGTGACCTCCCTCTCTGATGACGGCGGTGTCAAGGAACGGGATCGATTTATTTACTTCCGTTTCGTGAGTAAATTTAAGGCGTGGGTGATAATTGTTAAAGGCGTATAACACATTATCGAGTTTAGCTACGGGAATTATGGCGAAGATATCGTCAACATATCGAATAAAAACAGGGATCTCAAAATCAAACGAGTTCAAACAATGAGTCTCTAAATCGTCCATAACCAAATCCGCGATGATCGGTGACAAGGGAGAGCCCATCGGGGTGCCAAAGGTTTGTTCATAAAATTTTCCATTAAAACTAAAAGTGGTGGAATCGAGCACAAGGTTAATAGCGTAAAGGAACTGAGGTAAGGTAAACTTCGTGTTGGGTGAGATCTCATGCCATCTACTCTTAATGGCTTTAAGGACTAACTCATTCGGAATGTTGGTTTACCCAACACGAAGTTTACCTTACCTCAGTTCCTTTACGCTATTAACCTTGTGCTCGATTCCACCACTTTTAGTTTTAATGGAAAATTTTATGAACAAACCTTTGGCACCCCGATGGGCTCTCCCTTGTCACCGATCATCGCGGATTTGGTTATGGACGATTTAGAGACTCATTGTTTGAACTCGTTTGATTTTGAGATCCCTGTTTTTATTCGATATGTTGACGATATCTTCGTCATAATTCCCGTAGCTAAACTCGATAATGTGTTATACGCCTTTAACAATTATCACCCACGCCTTAAATTTACTCACGAAACGGAAGTAAATAAATCGATCCCGTTCCTTGACACCGCCGTCATCAGAGAGGGAGGTCACCTTTTTACGAATTGGTATAGAAAGCCGACGTTCTCAGGCAGATATATCAATTATTTTTCTAACCACCCGTGGCAGTACAAAATTAATACAATGACTAGCCTAATAGACCGAGCGATTCTTTTGTCAGATCGCCGCTTCCATGAAACGAACATAGGGATTGTCAGAGATATTTTACTAAACAACTCTTTTCCCATCGAGTTGATTGATAAAAGAATTAAGGCTAGACGTAGAGCACTAGCGAATATGGCCGGTGGTACAGACAGAACTTAGAACACCTTTGATGCCCGACGGTGCATCACGGTACCATATGTGAAGGGCGTAGGCGAAGATATCCGACGCATTTTTAATTCTGTCCGTCTCGATACGGTATTTACTATCCCGAAAAAACTCGATTGTATCATAAAATGCGGTAAGGACAGACTTGCCAGGGAAAACGAGACTGAGTTAGTATATAAGATAGAGTGTGGTGATTGCGATGCGGTATATATAGGTCAAACTAAGCGTCATCTATCAACACGTGTCAATGAACATAAAAAAGACATCGCAAAGCATCCCAGCAATCACTCTGTTGTGAGCAAGCATCGTATGCAGTTTGGTCACAATTTTAAATGGGATGAAACTAACATCATCCACAAAGAAAAAAACATAAAAAAGAGAGAAATTGCTGAGATGCTTCTGATAAAAAAACATCCTAATACTATCAACTTAAAAAAGGACACCGAAAATTTACATTCAATTTATGACAAAGTGATTTCATCGTTATAAAAGGCATGTGATCAGCGAACGTTTAAAATAACATATTATGTACTTGTGTCGGTCTGATAAACAATTAGTACGCCTTTGAACTCCGACACGTAAGCACGTGTTGGTCGGCGCTCTACAGTATGTCGCGCTTCGTTGTCATCTCGCGATGCGCATTCTCTGCTGTTACGTACTCATGCATGTAAGTCCTCCGCTTTTCTTCGACACACTTATGCTCATTAGTTTCTTTTAATATTGATTTTTGACTATTGTTCTTCCAGCGAGTTTTTATGATTTTTTCGGGTAAAATTCTTGTAAATACAGATGTGTAAGTTCGTGACAGAGTTTAATGTATCAGGTATTTATTTTATCATTATTGACTATATTTTATCTCATCGATCGGTTTTACATTGTATTATTTATTATCTAGATGCTTGAAAAGGGCCCAATCCAAAGGGCCGAAACGTTGTAACGTTTCTTATACATACGTGCCAATTGTAGTCGAAAACAATAAACGTTCTTGGTTAATATAGACTATATTGCATGAACATGTTTATAATAGTATTACTTAGTAATATAAACTGTAGAACATAGGAAACGTTTTATATCACACATCACAAGTACAAATAAAAAACTTAAAAATAAAAGACTATATTGCATGTACTTGTTTATAATAGTATTACTTAGTAATATAAACTGTAGAACATTGGAAACGTTTTATATCACATATTACAAGTGCAAATAAAAAAATTAAAAATAAAAGACTATATTGCATGTACATGTTTAAAAATATAATATAAACTATAACACAGAAAACGTTCTATGGCCCGTTTCTATCATCCACGGTTAACTTTAATCTTGTGTTAAACTATCTTTGTCTTTTTAAAAGAATGTATCTGAAAAAAAACAAAGATATTAAGATAGTTTAACTTCAGGTTAAAGTTAATCGCGAATGGTAGAAACGGGCCTTTATCACACACAAAAATATGAAAAACTTAAGCTTAACAAGCATGCTTAATTAAGTAACAAACACTTAACATGTTTGATAATGCATCGCAAAAACTTTTTCAAGAAATATTTTTTATGAGCTCATACGTTAGTTGAAAAAGTTTCTGCGCTGTATCGTCTAACATGTTTCGTGGAAGTTTTCTCAGTCTTGTTTCCACTACAGCTACAATTGCGTCCACTTCATCGTTTTCTGGAGGATCAGGTAAAACAATGGGTGCCTCCGTATTTCTTTTACAGAAAGCATCAGCAATTCTCTCCAGAGCTGAATTATCTTTTTTATTATTGCTTTGTTTTCTTGTTTCTAAAAAAAATGTTTACATATAATATATATGTAATAATATATGTAATATTATATTTATTTATAATGAATTAGATTAAACATACTTTCTTGTCTATTTTGTTTCACATCTGTAGAACTGAGAATTGAGTCTTTATCATTACTATCTACGCTGCATGATACATTTGATTTTGTTCTATTATAACAGTTAAAATGTTAATTTCCAAAAATCTATTATGTATATGTATATATATTTTTTCACATTGTTTTATTTATATTGTTTTATATTATTTCTGTTAGTTTTATATTATTGTTTTATTTTAAATTTTATGTTGACATTCTACTATAAGTATTGTTCTGAAAAAACGATATAAAAAAATACTCACTGTTTTTGTAGGCATGAGTCACGCAAAAACGATAAAATATCGTAGTGTTGCCATTTGCTCATTTTAGCAGGTCTTTCTGAACCACTAGCCAACGATTTATTGCTAACAATTCTTCTGTATGTATCATGCAGAGATTTAAACTTTGTCTTTGCTTCTTTGTCCGACAGTTTTCCTGGAAAACATCATATGTTACAAACAAATTAATAATTATTGAGTTGCATATTATTCCTATAATTATTTTATTATTGAATGAGTATTTGCTTACCATTTAATGCTTCAGAAATTTCTTTCCATAATTGTGCCGTTGCTTTTCTGCTACGGAGTGACAGATCCAATTGCGGATTCCATAATGCTTCGCGTGCTTGTACTTCTAAAATTAATTGTTCTTCTAATTCTAGCATCTCCTGCTTTTCTGTAATACTTAATTTTTTCCTTTTATTTTTTCTTTTATTTGTTATGTTTTCTAAACTTTCTTGTGCCGTTACTTCTTGATCATCAATTGCACTTCTTCTTAAAATACTTCCATCTTCTACAAATTATTACATGATATTGAATATTCTTTTAAATTTTTTTAAATAAATAAGTTATTTATTTATACTACTTTTACATACCGCATATCGGATAAAAATAATAAGTATTTGGGTCAGTATAATAATTAAGATATCCTTGAAGACACTCATGTTGGTTGATGTAATCTTTATCACATATGGTTTCGCAGAGTCCACATGTCTGTACTGGTATGAAGTCACCAAATACCTACAAAACATTAGAAATAGCATATATATCTCACAAGTTTTATAATGTTCTAAAATACTTAAAATATTCTTTTACGTTTCAAAATATATACCTTAATTTATTAGTCTATATAGAATTTATTTTATATAAAAGAATTACTTTTTTGTACATATATACTTACGACATCATTTTCATTTTCTTTATTTGAATTTTGCATCTTTAATATTAACTTAATTTATTAATTTTTCTTTTTTATGTCACTGAATGATGACTACGTATCTTCAATGTTTCCTTTCAGGTTATGTAACTTCTTAGGTTATGTGTTTTAAGTACATATAATTAATACAGCACGGCAGCACTGTCAGCAATGTATCAGCGTTCGACACTGTAGTTGAACCGATCTGAACTACAAAATTGTAGTTGCTAGATTACGAGCGACAAATCCGTCGCTCAAACGATCAGTTTCAGCGGCACGTGAAATTGCACCTTATGTGTAATTCGACAGGTAGCGCGTTTATCACTCTGTTGAGGAGGCCGCTGCCAATGCTTCGCGCCGCTGCGTGCGACATGCACCGCAATCCCTTATGAGCGATGGTAGACCGTCTATGTGCGTTTTCTGCCACGGACGATTGTAATGTTCCAAACACAGACGACAGTCCCGTACGTCGGGATCCGTCCTCAGATGAACGGGCAATTTGTCCCACAGTCGATCGACGTACTCGGAAAAGTTGCGCAGCAGAAAAATCTTCGGCACGAATTTTAGTTGCTCGGCAGACAGACCGAGAATATCGCGTTTATCCGCCAGGACGAGAAACATCGCGGTAACTGAGATATACCGAACGTACGTATAAATAGGGCAAGTGTGCGCGCACGCGCGTAACAATGCGATTCGTGAGACAACCGTCGGCGTCGTCGGCGATAGGAGTGTCAAATCTCGATTGCAAGACGCGACTGACGTCGGGTTTAACGTCGAGAGAAATGCGTCGACACGGCCCTCTTTTACCGATTGCGATACGTTGCGTCATCTGCGGCCCTTCCAATTGCGGTAAGACGAACGTATTGATAAGCTTACTGGAAAGTCCGCACGGTCTGCGTTTCGAGAACGTATACGTGTACTCGAAATCCCTGGCATCAGCCGAAGTATCGTTACCTCGAAAGTCTGCTCGAATCGATGGACGAGATCGGTTATCGCGCGTTCTCCAATAATCGCGACGTCGTGCCGCCGAGCGAGGCGCTCCCCGGTTCGATATTCGTGTTCGACGACGTGGTCTGTGACAAACAGGACGCAATCAGGGAGTACTTCGCCATGGGTCGACATTCGAATATCGATTGTTTTTACCTCTGTCAAACGTACGCTAAAATAACGAAGCATTTAATACGCGACAACGCGAATCTGTTGATCCTGTTTAGACAAGACGGAACTAATCTAAAACACGTGTACGACGATCACGTGAGCCCCGATATGTCGTATGAAGATTTCTGCGCGTTGTGTCGCGAGTGTTGGCAGCGCAGGTACGGGTTCGTGGTAATAGACAAGGACAGCGCGCTACAAAACGGCAGATACAGACGAGGATTCAACGACTTTGCCGTACTGTAGAGCGATCAGTAGCTGTCGAACGTTCCGAGAGCGATGAGCGACGCGAAAGACACCGTTGACCGAGAGAAGACCGCGCGGCAGATCGCTAAAACGCGCGCGTCGATACGTAGAAAATACAGAGCGTTGAAAACCGACAGTATGGAAAACGAGATGGCTCTCGAGAGACAATTCAAACCGATCGTCGACCCGTTGAAGCAAATCGTCGAACACGTCGAAAGAGGCGAATCCAAGAACGACAATGCGGCGGCGGCGGCGGCGGCGGCGACGAAAGGTTTCGTTATTAAAAAGAAACGCGAGCATAGCGAAGACGACGACGACGACGACGAAGGAAAAGTCGCGCGAAAAATAATATCGAGACCTAAGAAGAGGAAAAAACAAACGAGCGCCGAGTCAGAGATGCTCCCGATCCACTCCACGCCTCTGAAACCGCAAAAGTTATCGATGCACGAGCGGATGGGGGAAGAGCTGGAGGTTTTCGCGTCGCCGTTGCCCTCCCCTGAAACACCCATAAGGGACGTTCTACAAACGCCGCAGGGTCACGAGGAACTACACAGTCAATTGGGTCCGTTGTGACAAAGATACGTGGGCGCTCTTCTAAACGAGGACCCACAAAACAAATTCGATACCGTTTACGGTGTGTACGTCGGGAATGACGGCACGATGCTCGGTGACAAACGGTTCAAGGTGAACGCGGACGATTCCGTGATCGTGGACGGAGTGAGATACACGGGCACGCCCGGCTTGTATGAATTAATCTTCAAGAAATATCCCGATGGTGCAATTTACACCGAGGACGACACGCAAAAGTACAGAAGTATACTGTTAGCTACAAACGCTTACAGACACGATTATCATGCTCTTAACCCCATCATGGGCAACAGGGGATCAAAATTACGTTTATTGGGACAATCCTAACGAATTAGTGGATCCTCTGCGATTATTCGAGGCCTCTCGTCGAGCGGGCAACGACGCGCACGGTAACGAGATTCAGTCGATAATCGAAGAGCTTCGCGAGATCGGATTGATTATAAATTGAGCTGTCGCGTCGATTGCGACGGCAGTGCGTTTCTCGACGACGATATCGGCGCAATGTCGGTGAACAAATTCGGAATGTCTGAGGAAACGCGGCGACGGTGGCGGATTCGTGACGGAAATATCGCGATTCTCTATCGACTCCCTGCGGAACTATGTACGAGACAGCGCGCTCTGCTTGAACGAGGATTCCTACGACGCGAGGGAGCGCAAGCTACGACGTCTAGCCGCGCCGGAGATCGACAGCGACACGACGAACAAGAGTTACGTCGAACGCGTGCTTCAAGGATCGGGAAAGGAGATCGATAAATCGTTGTCGTCGGTGAAAAGTGAGGTGGATAGGATAAACGGCGACGTGAACGGACTCAGAACCATGTTGAGCGAATCCAAGGAGACTGAAAACAACGTCATGAGCGGACTCAGAATCACGATGAACGAATTTCTGGCCAAGTTCGAGGAGATTGAAAACCAGATACAGAACTTGGAAAACTCTAAATCCACGCAGACGGGGCAGATACTCGGCGCGCAGATCGCGATGAACAATTTTCTAGCCAAATTTCGCGAGATTGAAACAGCGATGGTGACGAAGAAATCGTTCGAGAGAGATAGCGAACATTCGTGGTAACAGGGGAAAAGGTCAATAAGGAGGTGATGAGCCATCTTTTTTCGCGCAGTCGAGAGACAAATACACGCGCGCAACAAGGACACAACAAGGACGCAACAAGGACACAACAAGGGTTACTACTACATACTAACGGTTATCGATGTGTTGAGCAAGTACGCGTAGGCGTTACCGCTCAAAAGCAAAAGCGGAAGCGAGGTAGCCGCGGCCCTGTCGAGGATATTTCGTGAGGACGCGCGATATCCGAAGAATCTGCAAACGGACAAGGGAAAGGAGTTCTACAACACTAACGTGCGAAAGATTATGAGAAAACGCGATATTTATCACTACTCGACGTACTCGGTGATGAAGGCGTCGGTGGTGGAGAGATTCAATCGCACGCTGAAGAACGACATGTGGAAACTCTTCACGCTCAACGGATCGTACACGTGGGTCGACGCGCTGCCGCGTCTGCTGTCGAATTACAACCATCGCAGGCATAGAACGATCGGAATGCAGCCGGCGATCGTGACGCCCGCTGTTGCCAAGAGACTTCTGTCCACGGTGTACAGTCGTGCGAAGATAGCCGTTCCGGGTAGATTCAAAATGAACGATCCGGTGCGCGTGAGCAAATTCAAGACGCTGTTCGAAAAAGGTTACACTCCCAACTGGACTACAGAGATCTTCCGTATCGCTAAGATACAACATACCAATTCTGTGACGTATCTGTTGAAAGACTACCGCGGTGAACCGATAGCCGGAGGATTTTACGAGCACGAGTTGCTGCGAGTTTCAGACCCCGACGTTTACCTCGTAGAGAAAGTGTTGCGCAGGCGAGGTGACGACGTATACGTGAAGTGGTTAGGAATGAACAATTCACATAACTCGTGGATAAAGAAAACAGCTGTGTTGTAGTTAACAAATTAATATATTTTTTGTTTACCTTAATCTAAGTTTAAAATATATATTTGTTGATAACAACCCATAAAACGCATATAAATTTTAATATTACAATTACTGTTCAGTCTATATACAGCGGTAATTCATAATTTTGAGCGATATTGTTGAATATTTGTAATACTACCTCGGCATCCAACCACTTGCCGATACAGGCTCGACACTGGTTGGCTGGTTTGACTACACATAGTACACGTTCACACTCCATACATTCAATTTTTACTCTCATATTTATTCCATATAATTGATTCATAATTGCGTGCCAGGATTGTTGGAATTGATAGTTTGGTCTAAGATTATGACAAAGGCTATGACGATAACAGGATTCGCACACTCGCTGCCGCGGATGTACTACCCATGCGTAAAACGGTAGTATTCCGGTGACACAATAATATCTATTTAATGTTTCATACTCTTCATTATATGGTTCGGGGAGGACCCCGTCGGCTTCCAGCGGTTCTACCGGTGGTCTTATATTTTCTGTAAGAGTATATTTTTTTAAATGTATAATATTTTTTAAAATGTATAATAAAAAATAAAATAAATTATTATATTTCTCTCTTACCTTTGTTATAAGTTTTTACTACAAATTCTGTTTCGTTAGCTTTCGATGCTAGATGTGTCAAATCCTTTCGAAACATATACTCGACGAGAGAAATCATTTTTACGGTAAAGGGTGTGAACTGGATTGATATTTGAACTTGCTTCCTGTTTTTCCTAGGTTAGCACACTAATTAAAAGGTTTGAATTAGACGGAAATGGATTCATCTTTGAACTTATTTCCTGTTTTTCCTAGATTATTAGTTAAATGTGAGGTTTAAACTAGAAGTTTGTATAGTCTCCCGCTTAGATTTTTATAGACTTACTATGACCTTCCAACCGAGTCGCGATATCTAATTCCGTTTAATTATTCAAAGATGAAAAGAGAAACGCGTTGTTTATTTCCACCCTACCGGTAATGTCGCTCGCGCGCAATTATTCGATAATTTGTACTTCAATTACAGGGTACAGATTTTCACGTACAATATTATTTATTCCTCTCAAAATATACACGTTTAATTATATTCGCTCATCTATTTTTATTTGCGCAATTAACCTCGTGACCTCGTTGCGCGCGATAACCGATGCCGCTACGACGACGGGAAAACAACATCGCTCGTCGCTATCGCGGCCGGTGTGACCTGCGACCCGCGGCGAGAGCAGTGAATTTCGCAGTCCGCGGAAAGCGTCGTCGTCGAGTCTTCGCGAAGTGAAAATAATATTTTTTTTCATCAGTGGCCGCGAATGTCGATACGTCCGACATCGTCCGCGAAAATGAAAATTTGTCGTCGCGAGTGTCGGCGACGACGACGACGACGACGTGAAGTGAAGTGAGCGGATATTTTTAAGTAAATTATATTTTTTGGTTTTTGTGCGCGAGGTGAGGACCGCATTCATACCACCTGGAGTGCCCGTCTGGGGGCGGGGTGAGGAAGGGAAACGCGCGGGAAGAGCGGTTAGTGAGGTTAGGATAGCGTTGACGGCGAACACGTAATCGCTTCTACTTTCCTCCCTAGGGAGGAAAGTAAAGCGGTGCGGTGCCCCACTGCCGACGCCATCCCCTCTCCCACCACTTACGTCATTCCCCGCGCGTTCCGTTTCCTCACCCCGCCCCTCGACGGACACTCCTATGAGCTAGGATTGACATTGATCTCCTACTCAGTAAGTTTTTGGATTATATTTAATTTTATTGATTTACCGCGTCCAAATATTCTTAAATTATCGCCATACAGCAGACAACTCCGAGTTGTTCTAAATTTTCCCAAATAATAATCAAATAACTGTTTGCCTACAGCACTGCATTTTTCTTTCTGAAAAATATTATTATATTTGATAGACTGCAATCTAAAATAAGACTTGCACACTTGATGTAAAACTGATTGAGAATTATAAGTCATATCTCGCAGTATCCGGTTATAAGATTCAAATGGGAAAGCCGACCATGCCCAAAGGGCACCGAACAATTTTACTGCTTTAGGAATATGTAGCAGTAGGTGGACGTTAAATTTCATATATTCCGGCCCATATAACCTTTCCGTATCAAAAACAAATTTTCGCAGTGCTCTTTCAGCTTCGTTTAAATCATATTCACTAATTTTTTAGGACAATAAGATGTGCATACTATACACAAGAAGCGACCAGTGTTTATAATAACGTTCGGCGATTAAATTATGCAAACATGGTAAGGAATAATAAAGAAGCAAGTTTTTCCACTCAGACGCTTTGTACAACTTCAAGTCGTCAAGAAAACGAGGTACTCGAGTTATTTCACATGGTGGTAAAATGTTCAGTAGACGGTGATTAAATTGTCTTTTTTTTTATCCAATGTACCACAGGTATTCAGAATTTTTACTGTCAAACCATGCAATAAAAAACATTTTAACAACGCCTAATAATACCGAATGCATGTAGTCTGGTGGAAAAGAACTTATGATATTAAAAATAGGTACCAGCATAAATAAAGAAGGTCCTTTAACACCGTAGACAGGTGTACCTTCTGCTAATGCCATTTCAGCATGTATTTTGTGTTGATCTTCTGTTCTTGCACGGCGTTTATCACCACAGTAAACACGTGCATAACCATTCCCAACTTTTACATGTTCTCCTGGATGCAAACAAAGAGAACACCCGTATTCCCCATTAAATTGACTAATATTTTGTAAAGTGCATCTGGCAACTGAATCTACGGGTGACAAGAAAGTATGCACTTTAATGTTTACAGGTTTATCAAAATTTGGCGGTAAACAATTAATTCCATTTTCATGTAAATCCTTCAATTCATCTATAAATGGTCGCAGATAAATATCCATCACAGGTGGTCCTAGTTTCTCCTTACCGCACCACAAACCTGTTAATATAATATTATCTTTTCTGTCTCGGTATGAAAGTTCATTTACTGCAACTTGAATTGGGCACATTGACATTTTAGATGATTTAAAAGTACTAACTCCATCTAGATTACATTACACGCTAATATCAAAATTGTTTATAATTTCTTTCTCTAATAATGTTTTATACACTTGTCCACTAGTCACATCAGAAATACCACCGTAGTCTCCATTCCTTTGCAATTGATAGAACAATAGCCCTGATAATAAATATCGTAATTGTTCCTTTAAAGAAATGTATACAAAAAAACTACCATTACGTCGAAGATCTGTCTCAATATATAAACTTTGACAATTTGGACAATTAATCCTTTTTGCATTTCCAAAATGTAATAGTATAATGCATGATGGGCAATAGTAGTGATTTTGAATTTTAGCAATATTGGCAAATTTCTTAAACAACATATATTTTGTAGGATTTACTGGAGCCGGAAGATGACAGTTGATTAACTTGATAAGATCTTCAATTTCAGCATCCGTTGATTGGTGACGAATCGCATGACTCATTATAAGAATATCGCTTTCTTCTATCGTTAAAGGACAGCCTTCGAAAATAGGTTTTCTTTCCTGCAGATATATACAGAGAAAAAAGTAAACATTATTTAGAAATAGTTTTATTTGTTATTTATTGTATTGTTGCGCTCGCCGCGTCGCTCGATCACTCACTCACGGTTCACTCACTCGCACTCCCGACGCTCGCGAAAATAAGGAAACACTGCGTTTAAAAAAGTGAACAAACTCTATGTTTATTAAAAGGTTCGCGTTACAGAGGAGCGTGGACCACGTCCGCACGGTCCAGCAGCCCAGAACAGAATCCCTCAGCTGTTACATTAAATCGATGAATCAATATCATAAACAAGCTCGTTGCTAAGAGCAGGCATTTCGCATCTTCACGAAAAGACGCTCGTCGCACGCTTCAGCTCGGACTCGGAAAGCATACCGGGCGGCACGCACGCAACACTGCCCCCCCCTTCTTCAGATTGTCGTCCCGACAATCAGGGAGGCAGCTTGCTGCAACTAGGAAGCCGCTGACTGGACGGTTTCCTGCTTTCCTCGTGCTGCTGCACCGAGTTACCGAGCTCCGTCCATTCCAACTTCCACACAGGTCCTCTTCAAGCTTCTTCTCCTTTGGAGCTGGCCAGGCTCCAGGACAAAGACTCTGCTTGACCCCTGCCTTCTGCCGCCGGTGCTCCTCTTCCGTCTTGAGCTTTGCGCGCTTGGGTCTTCTTTCTTCGGGATCAGAGGGGGAAATCTTCCGTGGACCCATCGCTCCAAGAGCTCTCTGTCCCCTGCCTCGGCATTCGCCCTCAGTCTCACGGGAAAACCACGGTCAAAAACCGTGAGAGAGGCAGTCCAGAAAGGTTCCCCCAAGAGAAAACTGTTCCTCCGTCGCCTCTTCCGTATGATGTTACTTCCTGCAATAGAACATTTAAAAAAAAACGCAGCAAAATCGAACAAAAACTAATAAGTAATTTTCTAAAAATAATTTCCGTACGGGCTCAGACTCATGTCGGTTCGAATTACATTTTCCCTAATACGAAATCGGAAAATTATTCCCTTTCCTGAAAAGGAGCCAAACGATCTGCATGAACAATTTTATTTTTACGACGAGGAGACTCCTGGATACAATACACAACATCACTAAGTCTTTTTATTATCTCCCATGGTCCTACCCACGGACTTTGCAATTTCGGGGCCTTCCCCGCAATTCGTTGAGGATTATAGAACCAAACTTTTTGTCCTGGTTCGAAAAGTACTCGTCTAGAACATCGATCATACCAGGATTTAGCGTTTTTGGATCTGATCTGTAGATGATGTCTAGCAAACTGATGGATGAGATCCAATCTGTTCCTTAGATTGGATATATACTCTACCTCTCCATCTTCCTCCCTTGCTAGCGAAGGTGGATTTCCTCTAAGAAGATCCAAAGGTAAACGTAAATCCTGTCCTAGATACATCTCCGCCGGAGTTACTCCAGTGGTTTCGTGTTTAGAAAAACGAAAAGCTAGTAAATACAAAGGAATCCATCGATCCCAATCCTTTTGACTTCCACAAATGAACTTCGCCAAATAATCTAAAATAGTACGATGCTGACGCTCGACCTGCTCATCTGACTGTGAATAAAGAGGAGTCGTACGAGTTTTTCTAATCCCCATCAGGGAGGTCATTTCCTGGAAAAGCCGGGACTCAAAACTTCTCCCTTGGTCCGTATGTAACTCTAAAGGGACTCCATGCCGAGAAAATACTTGATCTACTAGAGATCTTGCTACTGTACTGGCTCTTTTATTTTTAAGAGGCATAGCTTCTGGCCATCTAGTAAAGCTGTCGACTACCACTAGCAGATATCTATTTCCGTCCAAAGAAGTAGGCAAGGGACCTAAAATATCCACTTGTATCCTTTCGAAAGGAGCTCCTACATTGTAGATTTGTAAGGAAGATTTTCCTTTACCAATGGGACCTTTTCTAACGACGCAAATCTTGCAGGTGGCACACCATCTTTCCACATCCTTCTTACAAGTGGCCCAATAAAAACGTTTTCGAATCTTTTGTAACGTTTTATTAATTCCAAAATGTCCCCCAGAAGGAGAATTATGGGCCTCGTTCAGAATTTCTTGAATCTTTTGTTGAGGTACGACAATCTGAAGAATGTTCTTTCGTAAATTTGGGAAGAGCCATTTCTTATACAGGACGCCATCGACAATTGACAACATCTCCCAATGAGTCCAATAGATCTTTAAAGAGGGCTCTCCAGGAGAAACCTCCTGCCAATCAGGGCGTCTTCCCGCCTCTTTAGCTTGAATTATCTTTAGTAAGACCGGATCTTGAAGTTGAGCGGAACGCCACTCCTGAAAATTCTCTTCAGCGAGAACAATTCGTCCACAAATTTCCTCTTTCGATTCCTCGTTGAGCTCTACTTTTGCACAGTAACGACAAGACGTCTCCAAACACGGACGTCTAGACAATCCATCCGCATTACCATGAGCTTTCCCGCTCCGATAACAGACGTCAAAATCGTACTGCTGCAGACGCTCCAACCATCTGGCCAATTGCCCTTCCAGATTTCGGAAAGACATCAACCATCGTAAAGAAACGTGATCCGTTCTCACTAGGAACTTCCTTCCATATAAATAGTGATGAAACGATTTTACTGAGTCTATCACTGCCAATAACTCACGTCGGGTGACGCAATAATTTCGCTCGGGCTTACTCAACACTCGGCTAAAATAAGCGATCACCTTTTCTTCCTTTCCTTGTAACTGTGAAAGTACTGCTCCGATACCATGATTTGAGGCATCGGTATCCAAAATAAATTGTCCTTCTCCTGAAGGAAAAGCTAAAATAGGAGGAGAAGTCAAAATACATTTTAAATTCTCAAATGCCTCTTGGCACTCAGAAGACCAGACAAATTTATTATTTTTCTCTGTCAATTTGTACAAAGGTTTAGCCAAAACAGAAAAACCTTTGACAAATCTTCTATAATACGAGCAAAAACCAAGAAAACTTCGAACATGTTTTCGTGTTTTCGGAAGCGGCCATTGTTTAACAGAAGAAATCTTATCTGGGTCTGTTGCAACACCCTTTGCAGAAATAACATGACCAAGGTACTTTACTTCCTTTTTAAGAAAAACACACTTTTTAGGATTGACTTTCAAATTGGCATTTTGTAAGCGAAGAAAAACTTCCTTTAAATTACGCATCATTTCTTCGAAATACCTTCCAAAAACAATGACATCATCTAAATAGACAAAACAAATCTTAGAAATTAATCCTTTCAACACTTTCTCCATAAGTCGTTCAAAAGTAGCAGGGGCTTTGCAAAGACCGAAAGGCATAACCGTGAATTGCCACAAACCGTTCCCGCAAGAAAAAGCGGTCTTTTCACGATCCTTAGGGTCTAACCTTACCTGCCAATATCCACTCTTTAAATCAAGAGTACAAAACCACGAATTCCTCGCTAAACAATCCAGAATATTATCAATCCTTGGAAGAGGGAAGGAATCTTTCTTTGTTACGGCATTTACTCTTCGATAATCCACACAGAACCGTATAGAGCCATCCTTCTTTTTAACTAGCACAACTGGAGAAACCCAAGGGCTGTTTGATTCCTCAATTACTTTTTGGGCTTTTATCTCTTCCAAAATTTTATTTACCTCCGTTTGTAAATGAAGAGGAATTCGGCGAAGTACCTGCTTAATAGGGCGAGAATCACATAATTCTATGGTATGACATAACACATCGCAATCCCGGCAATAATATTTTCGGAAAAGACATGCAAAAATTCTTTTAAGAAGTCAGCAAAGATAAGTTTCTGTAAAGGATCTAAATGTGAGGATCCTTGTTCAAATATTGGAAGAAGAGCAGGACAGTCCTCAATTCGAGAACAAATCAGTCTGTGCTCAATCTCCACACTCTTCGTCAAACCGAGAGTGTTCTCTAAAAATTTGTCTAGAACTTCCGCTTTCTCAAGAAAATCTGTCCCGAGAATACATTCGTCACTAATGTCTGCCACATAAAAGGGCATCTCGAAATTAAATCTGCCCAAAGAAATCATGGCTAAAACGCGAAAAGTTACCGGCACTCTCTCACCGGTAGGATATCTAAGATTGCAAAAATCAAAAGATTCCTGCTTCAAGTTAACCGCCAATCTTGTATTCAAAACCGATACATCTGAGCCCGTATCTATTCTAAAAATACAAGATTTATTGTCTAATGATCCGTTAACACAACAACGTCTGCGCGGATCCGCGCCCACGCCTCCGAGACGGCGCACAACATTAGCTCTGCCGCGCGCGTAAATCGGAGCTCGGGCTTCGCCTGTCGAGCCAGCCCCGATTAACCCGACAGAAGCTAGTTTTCCTGCTTCTGCGCGGGGCACTCCGAGCGGAAGTGACCGGTAGCCCCACATCCCCAACATTCCTTTGTTTTCCGGCGCTCATTTCCTTTTTGCCCCTTTGAAAATTTCTTTGTTTCCGGAACTTCTTTCTGACCGGAATGAGAATCTCCCGGCGTGGCGTCTTTTTTTCCCGAAAAACAATTTTGGTTAATAAATTTAAGCGTCTTCGAACGCTCGATCGCTATTCGGAGCGACGTAACTCCCTCGACTTGAAGGGTACGCTTCACAAAACCGTCGGTCAACGCGGCGACAAATTGTGAACTCGCAATTTTATCGCGAACTTCGTGAGAGCATTCTGGATACGCCTTCTGCGAAAGCCTCTCCAGATCTGCGCCCAACGCTGCGAAATCCTCGCCCGGGCGCTGTTTCCGATTTGTAAACTGCAGATAATAGTTCTGAGCGAGTTCACTTTCACCGAAACGCAGCTCTAGTTTTGCCTTTAGCTCTGTGTAAGAGAGCGATTCGATCCCGTCGGCGAATGAATCGAGTAATGAGCGCGCTTTTCCCCGCAAGCTTGACGCCAATACGACCGCTTTTTCAGCCTCAGTCCACTTATTCGCAACGGCAATTAACGAGAATTGAGAAAGAAACTCGCGTAACGGCGCCGTCCCGTCGTACGTATCGGGCTTTAATTTTATCCCGCGGGAAATTTCGTCTCCGGACGCGTCTACATTCGCGCCCGTCACTCGCGCCGCGCTCGGGTTTTCGCCCGAAGGAAAATTATTGGAAGGACTTAGCTGTGCAATCCTCTCCTCAATTTGACGAAGCTGGTCATCGCGCTGCTGAATTATCGTCGCGAACTCGGCTTCCATCTGCACGCGCTCTGTGCGCATCTCGCGGATCTCCCGCATCACCGCCTGCAGTGTCACCACTTCCGCCGTCATCTCCGCAGCGTCTGACTGTGGAGTTGCTTCTCTGAGCCGTTTCCTCGTGGGAGCGGTCGAGGCCATTTCGTCTTAAAAGCGCAGCTCGTCCTTTCGATCCCGGACGAGCCCCCAAAATGTTGCGCTCGCCGCGTCGCTCGATCACTCACTCACGGTTCACTCACTCGCACTCCCGACGCTCGCGGAAATAAGGAAACACTGCGTTTAAAAAGGTGAACAAACTCTATGTTTATTAAAAGGTTCGCGTTACAGAGGAGCGTGGACCACGTCCGCACGGTCCAGCAGCCCAGAACAGAATCCCTCAGCTGTTACATTAAATCGATAAATCAATATCATAAACAAGCTCGTTGCTAAGGGCAGGCATTTCGCATCTTCACGAAAAGACGCTCGTCGCACGCTTCAGCTCGGACTCGGAAAGCATACCGGGCGGCACGCACGCAACAGTATATTCAAATATTAGGAATTAATTAGTGAGATATTTCAGAAAATAATATTCGCCTTCCAGTACTTCAAATGAATTACAATATTGCAAACCTCATTGTTGAGCACATTTTCCACATTATTATTGGGATCGAAGTTGCCATCTCTATTTTGAAAGTCCTCTTCGTCATCATGTCTTTCTTCATTCATGTCACGTTCGTCTTCTACATCCATATTAATAAAATCATTGCCATCACTTATACTACTCAAGTCCTGTAAATTATTCCTATTTCGTTATAATAATTCTTCCCATACAAAGATACGTGTTATTAAATAAGAATTTTTCTTTTATTTTGAACATTTTAAAATGTTTATAACACTATATTTACGATAGATTTTTTCATCTGATTGGGTAATATATTATTGTACAACAATGAAATAATATTTTAAATCAGTTTCAAAATTCTGCGGTAAATAGACATACTCTAATATATGTTCTATTACTATTATTGATCTCAAGAAAATAGTCTTCTTCAAAATGCAGTCAGTTTTGCATCAATTATCTCATACGACAATATCTTTTCTTGCAATACCCGTAACAATTCCAGATATTTACCAATTCTTCTGCAACATCTTCATTTAGTTGAAAATTGTTATCATCGGCTTCACATTCGTCAGAACTATCCTTTTCTGGGCAAGGTTCGTTAAGGTGTGTAGGTACTGCATAGTCGATATCCTCGTCTATTTCCACATTACCATCTTCATTCCTTTCCTATTCAATAATCGCGGATCAAAGTTTTAAATATTTAATATATATTCCATCTAAATCGAAAAACATTAACCGATGCATCCGATTTTTTTTTTAATTTCAAGACAAGTTTATGATAAAAAACAAACACAAAAATATTTTAAGATGTATTGTAAAAGTTTCGAAATTCAATGAGAAACAAAAATAAATTTTTTATTTTCACTTTTTTCATTTATTCTCGGCGTGAATCCAAATTTTTTACAAATTTTGAAAAAATTCAACAAGGTTTCTCGGATTCACGAATAAGTACGGAGGCCCGGTGGCCTTACAGATTCGCGGACGGAGGCGCGGCTTACATCTATCAGGTGGGACGGTCAGGAGCTCAGTCGGGGGCGCCCGACTGAGCGGCCCGTACACCGGGGGCACCCGGCTTGAAGACGGGGGCACCCGTCTTCCGTACGGCGGAAGGGGTCGGGGGCGCCCGACCCAGAGGCAGGAAAGGGCAGGTAATACCAACCGGGGGCACCCAGCTGGGGAGGCCCGTACCCTGGGGGCACCCAGGTGAGAACGGGGGCACCCGTTCTCTGTACGGAGGACGAGGTTGGGGGCACCCAACCTAGAGAAGCGGTCTCGGAGAGCGGTCGTGTCGGGATCAGGAGTCGGACAGGACTGGTGACTCGAGTCGGCTCGAGTCCTTTATTTATACCCCGAGTGAGGGCGGTGGAGGCTGCCCCACCGCTCGGGCTGCCCCACCGTTCGGTTGCCCTACCGCTCGGGCACAGGAGTGCACGCTGAATGGGCGCTAGGTAGCCGTCAGGGCCGTATCGCTAGTGACGAATACGTGTATCGTCACAAAAATAATAAACTCGCGGTTGGATACCGAATTTGGTTTGTCGATAAGGACTTCATCGAAAATAATGATAATTTAGATACAGTTATAAAAAACGAAATTACAACACAAATTTTAAAACTGCCAAACTGCGATGTAAAGAGTGCAAGTGCGATGAAAAAAATGATTAAAAATCTCAAGGATGATGACTGAACTAAGCATGCAGTGAAAGTACATAGTTATGGCGGTATGTAATATTTATATATATTAATAAGAGTTTTTTATATTCATCTCCCTTAAAAATATATTCTGTATAATATTATGGGGGGGGGGCATTTTAATTCTAAATCAGATGACATTTATACCAGTAATTAACCAGTAATATAATTTTATATTTAGCCACAGATATTTTCTCCTTTAATTCTCTTTTGTTTTGCGAGACATGAGCGAACAGAAAATTAATACTCAAGGAAAATAAATCAAATTATATATTATATGGTTATTTTCAGGTTGGACCTTAATGCATGACACGATGTCCAATATCGAAAAATTCGACATTGCAATGCCAAGTAAAGCAGACAGGAAACTTCTAATGTAAAGGAATAAATCTAATAATAAAGAAAACATCAAGAAATTGTCCCCAAAAAATTCGAACAAGGTACACTATTTCTTGCAGCAGGAGTCCTTCATTTATGAACTTTAATATTACTGCAATTACAAACAATACTATTTGCACTTGTAATTGCATGTAAATGCTGAATACATTCAACATTTTAAATATTAAAATGTGTCTATACGGTATACCACTCAAAAGTCTGACATTATAACTGTCAAGAACATTCAGTAACTTCAAACATCAGTAGTTCAGTTATTGTATAGAAATAAGTAAAGGCAAATAGTAAATTTCAAATTTAATTTTTATATTACAACTATAAGTACACTTTTGATAAAATAAGACAATGAATAGATAACTGCGAGGTGCAACTTTCTGAATTGAAAAAGTTAAATATGTGAAAAAAGTGAAAGAAAACTGTTCAAAAGCGAGCTGTTCGCAAACGACCGCGTGAATAATCGCGAAGAAAATTATAAGTTGAAATTAGAATTATTTTGGGAATAACCGACGTTATTCTCGGATTCTTCGAGGAGCTGAAAAACGGTCTCTCTTTTTTCTGCGTGTGCTAGCTCTAGCCCTTTGTTTCGGTGACGCGACGTAAACATTCGGGACGGAGCGCAAGACCACGGCGTAAACAGCTGATCGGTTGCCGACTCCGAAATCCGCTAAGTTCAACTCGAACGAAAATTCGGTGGGTCGGCGCTGAGCTACTGATGTTTGAAATTAGCGAATGTTTTTAGCAGGTGATCTCAGACTTTTGAGCAGTACTGTATAATAGACACATTCTAAAGAAATAATCATGAAACTAATCCCACTTTCATATAAATGGGCTATGCGTCGGCCCTGCTTTAATTCATAATATACAAATACTTGATACAATTTCAAATACGCAGGATAAACGCACAACCTATGATGTAATAAATGCCTCTAAAGAAAGGGCGAAAAGTATTATAAAGGAAACTCAACAAGCTGACAAAAAAAGAACCCACTTTGATGTAAGTGACCTACGTATTTTATCTGTAATTATTGATGTAATTAAAAATTAAATGTAATGTTAAATTTTTTCCATTTTTAGTGGTCCAAATATATAGACGACACATCATCGGATTCTGAAAATTACGAACCTATGGCAAAAAAAACAAAGAGTGTTCTCGAAGACAAGATACGAACATTACAAATAGAAAATAAGGAGCTGAAAAACAAATTAAAATTATATGAAGGTATATAAATCAAATATATATAATATATGTATATATATATTATATATATACATATATATATATATATATATAATATATGTATGTATACATTACATACTAGCATGTAGGCTTCGCCTGGCAAACATGTGTATTAACACACGCAAATAGTCTCTCTCTCTCTCTCTCTCTCTCTCTCTCTCTCTCTCTCTCTCTCTCTCTCTCTCTCTCTCTCTCTCTCTCTCTCTCTCTCTCTCTCTCTCTCTCTCTCTCTCTCTCTCTCTCTCTCTCTCTCTCTCTCTCTCTCTCTCTCTCTCTCTCTCTCTCTCTCTCTCTCTCTCTCTCTCTCTCTCTCTCTCTCTCTCTCTCTCTCTCTCTCTCTCTCTCTCTCTCTCTCTCCTCTCTCTCTCTCTCTCCTCTCTCTCTCTCTCTCTCTCTCTCTCTCTCTCTCTCTCTCTCTCTCTCTCTCTCTCTCTCTCTCTCTCTCTCTCTCTCTCTCTCCTCTCTCTCTCTCTCTCTCTCTCTCTCTCTCTCTCTCTCTCTCTCTCTCTCTCTCTCTCTCTCTCTCTCTCTCTCTCTCTCTCTCTCTCTCTCTCTCTCTCTCTCTCTCTCTCTCTCTCTCTCTCTCTCTCTCTCTCTCTCTCTCTCTCTCTCTCTCTCTCTCTCTCTCTCTCTCTCTCTCTCTCTCTCTCTCTCTCTCTCTCTCTCTCTCTCTCTCTCTCTCTCTCTCTCTCTCTCTCTCTCTCTCTCTCTCTCTCTCTCGTGTGGATTGAATCTGTGGACAGCTACATTAAATTGTATTATTGGTAATGTTAAGAAGTGTATTACGACCGTGTATCACTCACCCGGAGCTAGTGATGCAGATTTTTTGAGACTCCTTGAGGAATTATGTGATAAAATAATCTCACGTCATAGTATAGTAGTAGGCGACTTTAATATTGATTTAATGAAGGAAAGTGTGTACAAAAAACGGATAAATGAAATCATGCAGGGTCTAGGATATAAGCAATATGTAAAGGAACCAACAAGAATTACTCAAACATCGCGAACGCTAATAGATCATGTTTATGCTAATGAAAAGGTAATGTGTGAGGTGATACATACGCCGAGAATAACTGATCATGCCATAGTATGTGTTAAAGTTAAAGGGAACAAAGAAATATTAGGAAATACCGTTATTAGAAAAAGGAACATTAATAAAATCGATGTAGAGGCGTTTAGTTATTTATTACGTAATGCGAGAAGAGACTATAAACATAGTAATATGACAATATGTGATATAGATGTTAAGGCAGACTGGCTAGTACGCGTAATAAGTGATGCGGTTAATGAGTTGGCGCCGATAGAAGAAAAGATTGTGCAGATAAAATGGTTGCACAATAAATGGTTTAATGGAGACATATTGGAAGCAATTAAGGAGAGGGATAAGAAATATAAAGAGGCCATAGAGAGTAGAAATCCGGAGATGTGGACGGATTTTAAAAGGTGTAGAAACAGAGTCGTTAAACTAATCAGAGATAGAAAAACGGAATACTTGTTTGATCAAATTGACACATTTAAAGGTGACTCATATAAGTTATGGAAAGCAGTTAAGACTAATATATTGAAATCTAGTAAAAATACTGAATATGGAGTAGGTATACTAATAGACGGAATAAGATATGAAAATGATTTAGTGATAGCTGATAAACTAAATAAATATTTTATTGAAAGTATTGATGAAATTGTTGAAAGTATAGAAATAGGGGATGAAAAGTTTTGTGACTACTTAGGTAATAAGAGAGAAGGTGTGATGGAGAGTTTTGAGTAAGTAACAAATGATGAATTATCAAAGATAGTTAGAGAGTTAAAACGTAAAAGTGGGACGGATGAGGGTATTAGTACGATAGTTTTACAATGGGCATATGAAACAATGAATGGAATATTTTTGGAAGTTTGCAATATGTCTCTAGCCAAAGGGGTCTTTCCGTCGGAGTGGAAATGTTCTACTGTTGTACCGATACCTAAAGTAACAGGATCAAATGATGCGAAAAATTTGCGACCGATTAATATGTTGCCAATGTATGAGAAGGTATTAGAAACCGTAGTAAAATCGCGATTAGATAAATTCTGTGAGGAGCACAATATTATTACCGATTGCCAATCGGGTTTCAGAAATAGCTACTCATGTGAAACTGCGTTACAAAGTGTAATATCTGAGTGGAAATTAGCAATAAGTAAAGGTGATAAGATTGGAGTTGTTTTTCTGGACTATCGTAGAGCATTCGAGACAATAGATAGAAAGATATTAATTGCTAAATTGGAATTTCTTGGATTTGAAGGAACGGTTATCTCTTGGTTACAAGATTATGTGAATAATAGAGTACAAAAGGTAAAATATAAGAATTTAATGTCTGAAGCAAGGAAGGTAACAAATGGAGTACCCCAGGGATCAGTTCTTGGGCCTCTATTGTTTATATTATATATCAATGATATTGTAAACTTAATGATTCTTGGATGCAAAATTAGAATGTTTGCAGATGATACTATTGTATACTTTGAAAACTTAAGAATAGATACTATTGAATATGTTATTAATAAGCAACTGGAGAAAATATATGGTTGGTTATGTGCAAATAAGTTGAAATTGAATGGGGAAAAGAGCAAGTTTATGTTGCTAAGAAGTGGTAGATGCGAGGAAAAACACGGAGTGTGATATAAAAATTGCGAACGAAAGATTGGAGCAAATAAATGAATACAAATATTTAGGTGTAATGGTAGATGAGGTATTGACATTTGAGAAGCATGTGCAATATGTTATTAAAAAGATGAGTGCTAAGACACAATTTATTAGGAGAGTGGGTGTCGACCTATCATTATATGCAAGAAGCGTATTGTATAAGGCAATTGTGGCACCACATATGGAATATTGCTCAACGGTATTTATAGGTTTGAGTAGAGTACAATTAGATAAGTTGCAAGTATGTCAAAATAGGGCAATTAGGTCAGTACTTAAATGTTCGATATATACCTCATGCGATGAAATGAGGAGTGTCCTAGGAATTATGAGCGTAGAAAAGAGAATTAAGTATAATGTATGTATATTTATGTATAAACTAGCTAATAGATTGTTACCGAGGGGGTTGTGTAATAAGATTGAGAAGGTAGGAGAGCGACATAAGTACAAAACAAGGCAAGTAAACCAATTACAAGTACAATTTAGAAAAACGCGAACAGGACAAAAAGATTTGTTTTATGATGGTATAAGGATTTATAATGAGTTGCCTGAGGAAATAAGAAACATCGATAATAATGTAAGCGAATTTAAAAGAAAATTGAAAGAAAAATGGACTTAAGTAAAGTGTATTGTGTGTATTGTATGATAGCTAAAAGCTAATAAATGTATTCATTCATTCATTCTCTCTCTCTCTCTCTCTCTCTCTCTCTCTCTCTCTCTCTCTCTCTCTCTCTCTCTCTCTCTCTCTCTCTCTCTCTCTCTCTCTCTCTCTGTCTCTCTGTCTCTCTCTGTCTCTCTGTCTCTCTGTCTCTCTGTCTCTCTCTCTGTCTCTCTGTCTCTCTGTCTCTCTGTCTCTCTCTCTTTTTCTTTCTCTCTTTTTCTTTCTTATGATGTGCGAATATCTTCCTTTTTCTTAAGAAACAAAAAGACAGAAAGTCAATTAATGAAATAAAAAATAAAACAAAAAATAGAAAATAAAACAAAAAGATGAAAAGATTGAAATACGTAAATTTTTTTAAATGTAACTGATATTTAAGATACATACCTTTTTCTTTGTATCTCTCTCTCTCTCTCTCTCTCTCTCTCTCTCTCTCTCTCTCTCTCTCTCTGTGAGTATCATTGTGTGTTTATTCTATTGCTCCTGCTTCAAGTGAATCTATTTTCTGCCGTAAGCTGCCTTCGGGCCATTTTGTTGCAGGTATTAGCGTGTTTTTTGCTGCTTGTCATGCACAATTATTATCTTTCTTGTGCTTGCTGCTGAATTGAGAGGATTTCTGTGCATATATCATCGTTTTGGTCTAACCTAATTCTTGGATATTCCTGTGGGAGACGTTGATCTTAGCTGCGCATGCGCCTGTCGTTATTGATCTGCTTTATCTTCACACTATTTTCTGAGCACGTGCTATCGTGATCTCTGATTGGCTGCTGCGTGGCGTGCTGCCTTGTGACTGCCGATTGGCTGCTGTGCGGGACACCATACTTGTGATCGATGTAATTGGCTGCTATGCGTTGCACTGTGCATGTGAATCTATTGCGCCTGCTATCTGAGTGACAGCTGATTGGCAACCATACGTGACGTCGTTCTCTGGTGCGTGTGTACGTGTGTTTACTTTTACTGGGAACACGTTTTGCTGGACTGTCCGCTCGTGTGTACGTGTACTATTTGACTGACATTACAATTGATTTTTATCGCGATATTTACGGTGACCTCGTACTACTACTTATTTGTTGGTCACATTTCATTTCTTTATTGAGCAAGGAGTGGCTAATACCGGTAATACATGGAGTCGCGTGCGTGCACTAGGTGCAAGAAGCCAATTGCGAATCAGTCGCTCGAGTGCGACGGGTGTAAGAGAGTGTTCCACCCTGGTTGTGTCAAACCTTATGCTGCAACCAAATATGCAGACAATTGCTGCAAATCTCTGGCAGCTTCATTGGATACACCTCTTACACCGCTAATTGAGGCGAGCGCGCGTTCTTTCGATTTTCCGGGTGTGTTATCGGGCACTCAGGTGCAGACGCAGTCGCAGGAGCATGCCACAACCAATGTGCTGTTGCAAAAGCTATGTGACAAGTTGAATGATTCGGATGCGAGACTTTCCGCTTTTGTTGATGAGCAGCGGCGTGCGATTAGTGAGATTAACGTCAAGCTTAGCAAACTTAGTCTCATCGCGGATACAGTTGCGCAGAATACTGTACGCATTGACAAGCTTGAGCAGGAGAATTCTGCTCTGGCACGTGATGTCCAGGCTTTAAAGACCGCTCAGTTGGTCCCGCATGTCTGCGATGAGAGTAAAAATATGTTGTCTGCTGCGTCGCGTGTCCCTCGAACGTCGGATATTATAATTTCTGGTATCCCATCTTCTATTACTCATGCATCCGATGAGCTAGTCGCGAGTGTTTTTTGTGCGCTCGAAATTCCTCAGCTGACTTCCGATGTTCTTGAGACCCGTGACGTTGCAGCGCGCGATGCGCCAGTGGCGCGTGATGCTGCGCCGGGGTCCATCTCAGCCATCGATCGGGCTGACGCTGCGGGTCGTAGAAGATCGGTGATAGTTGCGCTCAAGTCACGTGAGATTCGCGACCACATTATCAAGGTAACGCGCGGCAGGCGCCGTCTGACAGTTGGTGACGTTTTCTCGACGAGTGTTTCCGGCAATATTTACGTCAATGAATTGCTTCCCAAATGTATTTACGATTTGCTGCAGCGGGTCAGGCGTGTTGCTAAAGAGAGAGCGTATAAGTTTGTCTGGGTGAGAGATGGCCAGATATGTGCTAGGCGTTCTGATAGGGAGCCTATTATTTTCGTTAATTCTGAGATTGATCTCGCCAAGCTCGTCTGACGGGTCCGACCTGCTCGTTTCTTGGCATCGATCGTTCGGCATAACCCAACACGTAATTCTTTATTGCTCCGCGTTGCTCAATTCAATGCTAATTCCTTACGAGGTCATATTGATTTCATTCGTCTATGCTTTAGTACTAACTTTCATCATATTATCTCAGTATCTGAAACGTGGCTTCATGAGGAGGTGTCGGACGATCTTGTGGCTCTGGACGGCTATTTTCTTGTTCGTCATGATCGAGTGGGACGCGCAGGAGGGGGTGTTGCTTGCTTTGTGCATAAGTCATTAAAAGTCAAATTAATTGCAATCTCCTCTGGGGTCGATGTCAATGCTCTTGAATATCTAATAATGGAGATTCGTTTGCCGAGTGATGAAGTGATATTGTTTGCATCGGTATATAGGAGACCTAAGGGCCTTCTTTTTAATGACTTCGTTGAATCTCTGATTGGCGTCTCTCATCTTTACAAACACCTTATTATTGGCGGTGATTTAAACTGTAATCTCTTGGCGAACAGTTTTGAAGCTAATTACTTGCGTGAATTATTGTTAAGCTTATCTTTATATGTTGTCAGCTCGGATGCTACGTATCACACTGCTACTTCTGACTCGTGGCTTGATGTTTTTATTGTGGATGACTGTGACAAGGTTCAAGAGTTTTCCAAATCCCTGAGTCCATTCATTGCTGGACATGATCTCTTGGAACTTTCATTTTCACTTAATTGTAAGCTCGATATTAAGCGGTCCATGTTGCGACGTAGTTTTAAGAGTATGAACACTTCTGAGTTCCTTGAACATCTTCAATCTGTTGCTGCTGTGGTTCAGACGGAGATTGATGTTCTCTTGGATGAGTCTAATGTTGACGAGTCTTGTACCTTACTGTCACGTACTTTACTTGGGGCACTTGATGTTTTTGCTCCTGCTCGCATGTCTGTGTTCAGGAAGCCTCCTGTGCAATGGCTTTCTGATGAACTCAAGTCCAGGCTCCGTATTCGTAACCAAATGTATAAACAAGCAAAGCGTTCACGGAGTCTATTGGGCTATGCTACATACAGACTTTTTCGCAATCAGCTTAACAACGACATTAAACGTGCCAAAGGAGAGTTTCAATATGCGTCACTTAGTAATATCACTGACCCTGCTAAAATGTGGAGGGAGTTGGCTCGTCTTGGACTAGTCAAGTCGAGTTTAGTCTCACCTCTCCGCTTTTTCACACCAAATCAGTTTAACTCATATTATGCCTCAGTCTCTAATTCTCTACTTCCCTGCTTGTATGCAGATTTCACTTCTGCCATGTCTTCTGTTTCTCGACCTTCTCATCGCCCTGAATTTGTCTTTTCTGCTATTTCGTCTGACTTGGTGTACAAGATCATAACCAGTGGACCGCTTTACTCTTGTGCGTCGGGCTTTGATGGCATTCCGCTTCATATTTTTCGTATTTCCTGGCCGGTTGTTTCTCAATGGCTCTTACCGCTGCTTAATCGCTCACTTGAGTCTTCCTTTTTTCCTTCAATGTGGAAACGCGCGCTGATTCGTCCTCTCTCGAAAATTCGTACTCCGCTGTCTCCGTCCGATACGAGACCCATCGCTAATTTGTCGGAAATGTCTAAAATCCTTGAAAGAATTGTAGCCTCACAAATCACAGATTACCTAAATAAATAGTAACCTCTTGAATCCTAGACAATCTGCGTATCGGATGGGTCACAACACTCAATCTGCACTTCTACGTGTCTGTGATGATATTAAGAGCGGAATTGACAATAGACTAATTACATTAATGATTCTATTTGATTTTAGTAAAGCATTCGATACTGTCCCACATCTAAGACTGCTCATCAAGTTGAAAGAAATCGGTTTTTCTGATGCGGTTCTCGCGTGGATTTTCTCTTATCTTACTGGCCGATATCAAGCTGTAGTGGATGATGAGGGTAATTTTTCTGAATGGTTATACACGTCTTCGGGCGTTCCTCAGGGCTCTGTACTTGGCCCACTTTTATTCGCTCTTTACATTAATGACATTGGTGGAATCCTGTCTTTTGTTTATCATATGCTATTTGCTGATGATATACAAATATATCTGCAATGTTCTTTGGCTAATATTCGTCATGCTCTGGAGCTTATTTCAAGAGATGCAAATGCGTTGTTCAACTATGCCAACTTGAATGGTCTTAAACTTAATCCGGCTAAATCAAAGGTAATCATATTCGCTAGTAGGTCTTATACTAATGATATTGACCTCGACTGCTTGCCACCTATTATTGTAAACCAGACGCCTTTGCTCTTTGTAAGTGAAGTGAGGAATCTGGGCGTGACATTCATGTCTAATTTATCATGGAAAAAACATATCTTACATGTCTCTCAGAAGGTTCATCATGCTTTGTACAAGCTTAAGTTTAATAAAAATTCTCTTTCTATCGGGTTAAGGATAAAGCTAGTATTGTCTCTAATTATGCCTCATATCGACTACTGCTGTTTGGTTTATCATGGCTTGAGTGGAGAGTTGAACAATGCATTACAGAGACTTGTCAACTGTTGTATTCGTTTCATTTTTTATCTTAAGCGTGATGAAAACATCACTCCGTTTAGACGCCAACTGAAGTGGCTTTCAGTTGAGAATAGAAGATTGTATTTTCTTGGCTGCCAAACGTTTCGTATACTTTATATGTCTTCTCCTTCTTATCTGAGGGAGCATTTCACTTTACTTGATCCATCGTTAAGGAGATCCAACCGCCATGCATCACAAACTTTTCATGTTCCTTCCCATAGAACAACCACATACAGAAACTCTTTTCATCTTTCCTCGATCTATTTCTGGCATTCTTTTCCTTGTAATATCACTTCGGCTTCTTCATTCCCTTCTTTTAAGAATCTTCTTAAGAAGTTTCTGCTTGCTAGCGAACTGTGATGCATTGGTCTGTCTTTCCTCAATTTCTTTTTTATGATTAGTCTTAAGTGCGTTAGTTCTTAGTTTTATCTCTTACTTGTTGTATTAGTTTAAGTACGTTATTTTATACCGTAGTTATTCTATTTGTACTATCTAATATTGCAGTTTTCCTTGTTTTATTGCATTTCTAGTCTGCTAGTGCAATACACTGTGTAATTATGTATATTTGCCCTTTAGTCATGCTTGGGCATAATAAATCATATCATATCATCTCTCTCTCTCTCTCTCTCTCTCTCTCTCTCTCTCTCTCTCTCTCTCTCTCTCTCTCTCTCTCTCTCTCTCTCTCTTCTCTCTCTCTCTCTCTCTCTCTCTCTCTCTCTCTCTCTCTCTCTCTCTCTCTCTCTCTCTCTCTCTCTCTCTCTCTCTCTCTCTCTCTCTCTCTCTCTCTCTCTCTCTCTCTCTCTCTCTCTCTCTCTCTCTCTCTCTCTCTCTCTCTCTCTCTCTCTCTCTCTCTCTCTGGTGAGTACAGTGTGCGCGTCTGTTCTGTTGCTCCTGCTTTAACTGAACATATCTCTGCCGCAAGCTGCCTTCGGGCAATTCTTGTTTCAGAATCGAGCATGTTTTTTGTTGCTTGTGGGGATTGAGAGTGCATCTTTCTCTTCTTGCAACTTCTGTCCCCGTTTTCGTGAGGCAAAGTATCTTTTCCTTTTCTAACCTCACTTTCGCCTCATCGATCTGGATCGACGTGGACCCTTGCTGCGCATGCTTCTGCTCTTCACCTGTCCTGTTTTCACACCTGCTCTACGCACGAGTTACCATCTGTGGGCTTCTGCGCGTGTTACTACCTGTTACCATCTGCAGCTTTTGAACGTATTACCATCTGTTTTCTACTGGATTGCTCTACTCGATTGTTCTTTGATCTCGATCTGGAATTAGAGCAAAGTATCACTTATGCAGTGTTACAAGTGTAAGAAATCAATTGCAACTACTTCGGTTGCATGCGAGCGGGATCCGTTAGCGCACGGTGCGATAGCGCACAGCCCGATAGCACACGTCCCTTTAACACACGTCCCAATAGCACACCAAATAAATGGCGCATTATCCCGATAGCGCACCAACTAATATGCACATTTGCCCGATAGCGCACAGCCCGATAGCGCACGGTGCGATAGCGCACAGCCCGATAGCACACGTCCCTTTAGCACACGTCCCGATAGCACACCAAATAAATGGCGCATTATCTCGATAGCGCACCAACTAATATGCACATTTGCCCGATAGCATACAACCCGATAGCGCACGCACGTTTCCTTCCCGATAGCGCACGAGGTGCGCTAAAGGGACGTGTGCTAAAGAGAAAAGATGCGTTTCTTTCCCGATTGACCACGGTCCCGATTGACCACCGTCCCGATTGGCCACGGTCCCGATTGACCACGATCCCGATTGACCACGGTCCCGATTGACCACGGTCCCGATTGACCACCGTCCCGATTGACCACCGTCCCGATTGACGACGGTCTCGATTAACTACATTTAAATTGACGGTAAATCTGAAGGAGAGCTCCCTCCTCACCGATTTCGCTGAATTTAGGCTCAATCGACGCATTTTTGCACAAAACGAACTAATCTGGCAGAAAAAAGTCCCGCTCTGCCCCGCGAAGCGAGATATTAACTGTTAAAGTTGACGACTATCAGGTTATGAGACCTGTCATACCGACGCGATGTAGCGACTGGTAGCGACCATGAACATGCCCTGCGGCCACATGCGCATGCTCCGTAGCCGCACGCGCATGCAAAAGAAGGTCACGTGACAAATGTTTGGTTGGTAAGTCAGAAATGAAACATAATTCGAAATGATATTCTTTCGGCGTATAGATTAGTGACGCTTTAAAAGTATTTAAGTGTGTTAACGATTACGTTAACGTGAGGGAACGTGCGCGTTAGAGAGGAGCGCCGCCCCTGAACGTGCTCGAATATTCTCGTCGGGAGTCGCGCTTCTTGCGAGCAATGGAAATCGCGACACGCGGCCTACACATGTCAAATCGTGTCGACAGGTGATTGGCCGAAACCGATCAGACGTTTTTCGGGGATAGTCTAACGCTCGCGGGAGCGCGATTCCCCGACCAGAGACTCTCAGACACCGTACCAACGCGGTCGCACACATCTTTCGGTTCGAATCTCGAGCGTTACGGCGAGTAATCCAGTGCTCCATGCTCCAGCGGGGCATTCCGCGCTTCTCGTCTCCGGAGCACGCCGCCGTGAATGCGATTGAATCCTGCGTTACTCCAGATTGTGCATCCGGCGCCTCTCATCTTCAGAGCAGGTTGCCGTGACTGCAATTACATAGTGCGCGCCTCCAAGCTGGTGCATCCGGTGCCTCTCGTCTCCAGAGCAGGCCGTCGTGACTGCGATCAACTTGTGCGCGCATCTCGGGCATCCGGCGCTTCTCGTCTCCAGAGCAGGCTGCCGTGACTGCAATTACATAGTGCGCGCCTCCAAGCTTGTGCATCCGGTGCCTCTCGTCTCCAGAGCAGGCCGTCGTGACTGCGATCAATTTGTGGGCGCATCTCGGGCATCCGGCGCCTCTCGTCTCCAGAGCAGGCCGCCGCGACCGGCCTCCACCTTGCGTTCGTTGAGCCGTTCAAAGGGAAAGCGCCACGTGATCGCGTCGTGCCGCTCTCCCCGACAGATGCGATTTAGCGCTGTGACAATGTTCGTCATTCAGTGTTCTCGAAATAAAATGACTTTGTGAGCAAAATGATCAAACAGTTTAGTGTTTCAACCCTGTGCTTCGACGTTCCGCATCCGTTCATTCCTTTCACCTTTAGGCGCACCAATCGGAGCGCGTCCCGGCATTGCTAACTCGGCGTGTCGCATAATTGGTCGAGTCGAATCTCGAAAGTAACTCGCCGAGCAAACAAAGTGTTTAAAGCGCGTCAACTAACTTATGTAGATTAGTAACGCGCTTTAAAAGTATTTAACTTTTTAATGATTTTCGTTAAAGCAGGGCACACACACACACACGTGTGTATGTCCTGCTTTATAGAAGTTGTGATTTTTGTTAAAGCAGACCACACACGTGTGTATGCCCTGCTTTATAGAAATTGTGATTTTCCTTAAAGCAGGGCACACACACGTGTGTATGCCCTGCTCTATAAAAATTGTGATTTTTCTTAAAGCAGGGCACACACACGTGTGTATGATGCCCTGCTTTATAGAAGTTGTAATTTTTGTTAAAGCAGGGCATACACACGTGTGTGTATGCCCTGCTTTATAGATGTTGTGATTTTCCTTAAAGCAGGGCACACACACACGTGTGTATGTCCTGCTTTATAGAAGTTGTGATTTTCGTTAAAGCAGGGCACACGCACACACGTGTGTATGTCCTGCTTTATAGAAGTTGTGATTTTCGTTAAAGCAGGACACACACACACACGTGTGTATGTCCTGCTTTATAGAAGTTGTGATTTTTGTTAAAGCAGGGCACACACACACACGTGTATGTCCTGCTTTATAAAAGTTGTGATTTTTGTTAAAACAGAGCACACACGTGTGTGTATGCCCTGTTTTAACGTAAAAGTTAATATATCGTGCAACAAATCTTCGGATACTGCATTTAGATATGAAAAAATGACAAGGATCATTCTATTGTGATCTTTTAGATTTTTATCCCAAAACATTTTTCGCATGAATTTGGGCCATGTTTTTGCATCGCCAACAACATCCTGAACCACTAATATGGCATTATAAATATTTTGGAATTGCACAAAACAATATATTATAATATATGTCATTGTAGTTGAGCGCTCAAGTACATCACGTGACCACGGGACATGCGCATGTGGTCGCGGAGCATGTCCGTAGTCGCTACATCGCGTCGGTATGACAGGTCTTATAACCTGATAGTCGTCAACTTTAACAGTTAATATCTCGCTTTGCGGGGCAGAACGGGACTTTTTTCTGCCAGATTTGTTCGTTTTGTGCAAAAACGTGTCGATTGAGCCAAAATTCAGCGAAATCGGTGAGGAGGGAACTCTCCTTCAGATTTACCAAATTGACAAATTAAATGCGATCTTGTTATCGCTGCATTTAATAGTACTTGTTATTTTATTCCGAGCAATAAATTGATGTAGTCGATACTGCATTATGTCACATATTTTTTTTAGTACATGCGTGGGCGGGGGGGTTTGCCCCTCCCTGCACCTCTTCCATTGTCTGAGTGAACGTAGGCAGTGTGGGCGGGGGGCTCTGGCCCCCCTGCACCCCCCTTGTGCACTGGGCGGTTGGGTTAATGGGTGGGCAGGGGGGGCTTTGCCCCCTTGCACCCCCCCCCATGAACACGCTTTTGGCGTGCCCGGGTAGGCGATTTATTTCGTTTTATGCGTGAGCGGGGGGGAGTTTCGCCCCTCCCCCTGCACCCCCCATGCACGTAAGCCTCACTTTATACATTATTCGAGACCGTGGTCAATCGGGACGGTGGTCAATCGGGACGGTGGTCAATCGGGACGGTGGTCAATCGGGACCGTGATCAATCGAGAACGTGGTCAATCGGGACCGTGGTCAATTTTGAACGTGGTCAATCGGGACGGTGGTCAATCGGAACGGTGGTCAATCGGGACGGTGGTCAATCGGGACCGTGGTCAATCGGCACGGTGGTCAATCGGGACCGTGGTCAATCGGGACGGTGGTCAATCGGGAAAGAAACGCATCTTTTCTCTTTAGCATACGTCCCTTTAGCGCACCTCGTGCGCTATCGGAAAAGAAACGTGCGTTCGCTATCGGGCTGTGCGCTATCCGGCTGTGCGCTATCGGGCAAATGTGCATATTAGTTGGTGCGCTATCGAAATAATGCGCCATTTATTTGTGTGTTATCGGGACGTGTGCTAAAGGGACGTGTGCTATCGGGCTGTACGCTATCGGGCTGTGCGCTATCGGGTAAATGTGCATATTAGTTGGTGCGCTATTGGGATAATGCGCCATTTATTTGGTGTGCTATCGGGACGTGTGCTAAAGGGACGTGTGCTATCGGGCTGTGCGCTATCGCACCGTGCGCTAACGGGACCCTCCCGTTGCATGCGAATGCAACAAAGTGTTCCACCCCGGCTGTATCAGGTCGTATTCCTTAACAAAATACGCTGATCACTGCTGCAAGGCCCTAGCGGAGTCGCCTGAATTGCCACTTACGCCGCTACTAGACAGGTGTGCAGTACCTTCTGACCTGGTGAACATGGCTTCTTCTTCGAGCATGCAGCCACAGACTGACGTGCTGCTGCAGTCGATTTTGTCGAAGCTTGATGAATCGGAGAAAAAGTTTGCTGCTAGGCTTGACGAATCCGATAGGAAGATCACCGCCAGATTCGACGAGTCCGACAAGAGGATCACTGCATTTATTAACCACCAGGAATCTGTCAATGCGGAGTTCGAGCGAAAATTGAATCAAATACCTGAGGTTCTCAGAATTGTGTCGGATCATGGTGATCGTATTGCGCGGTTGGAGGCTCGTGATGTGCAATTGGTCGGTTCTCAGCTTACTGACCCCGTGTCGTCTGCTGCATCGCGGGTCTCTCGAATGTCGGACATTATTATTTCTGGCATTCCTGGCATTTTCACTGATGTGCCTGATGAGCTTGTCGCCAATGTTTTTCGTGCCCTCGACCTTTCTCATCTGGCTTCCGATGTTCTTGAGACTCGCGATGTAGGACGGAGGAGTGTGTCCACGGTGCGTGACGTGGCCCCTGCCTCTGTTCCTGACTCTGATCTTCGTGCTGACTTCGCAGGACGCTCGAGATCGATCATTGTAGCACTTAAGTCGCGTGAGATTTCTAGTTATATTCTGCGAGTTGTGCGCCGTAAACGCCGACTTACCGTCAACGACGTTTTTTCGAAAGATATTTCCGGGCATATTTATGTCAATGAACTTCTTTCCTCCGACACTTACAATTTGTTGCGTCGGACGAGAGTCAGAGCTAGGCAGATGGCCTATAAATATGTATGGAGTAGGGATGGACGGATTTTTGTCCGTAAGGACAATGGTCTGCCTCCAATCTCGATAGCCTCTGAAGCTGATCTCGTGCAGCTTCACTGACCTGTAGAGGCGGATGTGCTTCCTTCGGTTTCGCGGCATCTTAGGATCGCATGCTTCAATGCCTGCTCCCTTCCTGCCCATATTGAGTCGGTCCAGGCTTTCATCGCGTCAAATTTTTTTCACATTATTTCGATTTCAGAGACCTGGCTGCACTCGCATATTTCTGATGACCTGGTTCGCATTCCAGGTTTTTACTTGTTACGTGCTGACAGAGAGGACAGGGAGGGAGGGGGCGTTGCTTGTTATATCCACGACTCGCTGCGAGCGCGTGTTTTGGCGGCGTCGCCCACGTCCTTTTCTAACGAACCTGAATATCTTATTCTCGACGTTCGGGGCGACGCATGCGAGCCTCTCCTTTTTACATCGATGTATCGCAGACCGAAAGGAAGGAACTTTAGTAAATATGTTGACGCTCTATCTTCTGTTATGCACAACTACAAGAATATCATTATTTCGGGTGACTTGAACTGCAATCTCCTTGCTTCAACATATGAATCCTGTCACCTCAGAGACATGGTTGCGCAATTGTCGCTCCACATTGTGGAGTCGCAGTCGACCTACCATACTCCTGCTTCCGACTCATGGCTTGATGTTTTTATCGTCGACAGTCTTGACAAGGTCTTATCTTATCGTAGGTCTGATGTACCTTTCATTAATGGTCATGACCTTATTGAGTTAACGTATTCGTTTGTTGTTCCGTCCCCCGCGAGGCGTACTTTAATTCGCCGGAGTTACAAAGAATTTGACGAGCAGAAATTCGTTGAGACTCTCACCTCAATGTTGTCTTCTTCTTTTGCAGAGGATTTTGGCGGTGCGGATCTCAATGAGTCCGACTTGGATGGCATCCTGGATACCGTAATCAAAGACTTTATTTCCAGTTTGAACAGGCATGCCCCTATTCGAACCTTTTGTGTGACTCGTCCATCTGCGCCTTGGCTCACTGATGTTCTTGCCAGCAGAATTCGGCATCGCAATAGTTTATATAATATCGCTCGTAGATCTGGTAACGTGTTAGATTTTCATATTTATAGGCGGTACAGGAATGATCTTACTCATGATTTGAGACGTGCCAGAGAGCACTTTAATATGGCGAGATTAAGCCCTATTTCTGATCCGTCTAAGTTATGGCGCGAGCTTACCAATCTTGGCCTCATTGAGTCACCCTTATCCTCGCCGCTAAACTTCTTTTCACGTGACACTCTCAATGCTCATTATGCCTCTATCTCCAACTGTTTTCCTCCATGTTCTCTAACTCAATTTTCCGATATTACCTCATCCATAGTGCCGGATGCACCGGTTTTCAGTTTTTCTCAGATTACCAGTGACGATCTATGTACTCTTGTCTCCTCATCTTCCGTTTCTCTAGCCTCAGGATATGATCAACTACCACTTTATGCCATAGCCGTGGCCTCGCCTTTTATCGGTAATCTGCTAACCTCACTTTACAATAGTTGCCTTAAACTCAGTCACTTTCCGCCCCTGTGGAAGCGAGCCATACTTCGCCCATTGTCCAAGGTCAAATCTCCAGCTTCTCCCTCAGACACTAGGCCCATAGCTAACCTGTGCGAACTCTCTAAATTGTTTGAAAAGATTTTACATCGGCAAATTACGAACTTTATAGAAGCTCATCATATTCTTGACGATCGTCAGTCTGGATACCGCAAGGGTTATTCCACCCAGTCAGCCTTATTGCGATTATTCCATGACATAAAGTACGCTGTTGATCTAGGTGAGGTGCTTATCCTCGTTCTTTTCGACTTCAGTAAGGCCTTCGACACAGTCTGTCATCTTTTATTGTTAACTAAACTTAGGCGATTGGGGTTTTCTGATTCTGCTCTCAAGTTAATCTTCTCTTATCTTACGGGTCGATTTCAGGCTGTGGTTGACCTTGAGGGAGTATTCTCTGACTGGCTGTCCGTCACATCTGGTGTTCCGCAGGGATCTGTGTTGGGCCCCCTCCTTTTTTCTCTTTTCATAAACGACATCGGCGCCTTCCTTAGGTTCACTGAGCGTATTATATTTGCCGATGACACTCAGATTTACCGCAGGACCCCTCTTAATCAACTGAACGCTGCTTTGCAGCTCGTTGCTTACGACGTGGGCGTCATTTCTGAGTTCGCTGCGTGCAATGGATTGACTCTCAATCTCAAGAAATCTAAAGTCCTGATTCTTGGAAGCAGGAATCATGTTACGCATTTAAATCTCAGTGACTTACCTCTCATTTCAGTCAATGGTACTTCCATCCCATTTGTTACTGAGACGCGTAACCTTGGGGTCATCATGCGCTCTGACTTATCCTGGGCAAGCCATGTCTCGCATATTTCAAAAAGAGTACATTTTACATTGCACAAACTGAAATTTCATAAAAATTCTCTATCATTTAATCTGCGTGTAAAACTTGCCACCACTTTGATCTGGCCTTTGATAGATTACTGTTCACTCGTGTACAATGATGTGACTGACGAGCTTAACACTAAGCTTCAGAGACTTTCGAATTGTGCGGTTCGTTTCGTCTTTAATTTAAGGCGTGACGAACATATCACGCCCTACCGGCATCGGCTGGGTTGGCTAACAGTTAGGCATCGTCGCCTTTACTTTCTAGGCATCGAAATGTTTAAGGTGTCTCACAACTTGTCTCCTACCTACATCTCAGAAATTTTCACTGGTCCTGACTCCTTAGTTAGGCGTTCATCACGTCTGGCTATACCTCATTCTTTCCATGTTCCTATTCACAGAACCGAAGCGTATCACAAGTTCTTCCATCTTGCAGGCATCTACTTGTGGAACTCGCTTCCTACCGATGTAGTATCAGCAACGTCTGTTGCTGTTTTCAAGTCTAAACTTCACGACTATCTTTTCTCACTTGAGCGTAATTTTAATCTGAACTAGTGTCTCGTTAGCTTCAGTCGACTATGCAAAAACCGATTTTGGGCGTCAGCGTATTTCCTCTCCGTTTAATTAGTTAAGTTACGTTTTTATTTTCATCTTTATTGCGCTTGATACATCTGCCACTATTTTTCTGTTCATTCCTCTTCCATCTTTATCTCTATTTTTATTTTTGTTTTATGTTATTCTATCTTTTATATACTTTATATATTTTTCTATACTTTTTGTAGACTTTGTAATTCTTACTTGCCTAAAGTCTACGACTATGGCATAAAATAAATCATCAATCAATCAATCAATCTCTCTCTCTCTCTCTCTCTCTCTCTCTCTCTCTCTCTCTCTGGGATTGGTTAAATCCACGTCGGTTTCTCCTCTCCGCTTTTTTTACACCCGATCAACTTAACTCTTACTATGTCTCAGTGTCCAGCACGTCTTTGCCTTGCACATATGCCGACTTTATTTCTGCCATCGCCTCAGTTTCTTGTACTTCTCATCGTCCTGAATTTGTTTTCTCTACTATACAGCCGGACTCAGTTTACAAACTCATCTTTAATGGACCTCTTCACTCCTACGCGTCTGGCTATGATGGCATCCCGCTTTATGTTCTTCGTATTGCTTGGCCCATTATCTCTCAGTGGCTCATTCCTCTTTTTAATCGTTCACTTAATGATTCCATATTTCCTTCATCTTGGAAGCGTGCGTTGATTCGCCCTCTCTCAAAGATTCGCACTCCACTGTCACCGTCTGATACGCGACCTATTGCCAACCTTCCTGAAATGTCAAAAATTCTTGAACGCTTGGTGGCCTCACAGATCTCCGACTATTTGAATGAACATAACCTGCTGAATCCCAGACAGTCTGCGTATCGTTCCGGTTTCAATACGCAATCTGCTCTTTTACGTGTCTGTGATGACATTAGAATGGGAATTGATAAAAGACTCATTACAGTCATGATTCTATTTGACTTCAGTAAAGCGTTTGATACGGTCCCACATCTTCGTTTGCTTATCAAACTGAAAGAAATCGGTTTTTCTGATAAGGTTCTCGCGTGGATTTTTTCTTACCTTACTGGTCGCTCTCAGGCTGTATTTGATGATGAGGGTAATTTTTCTGAGTGGCTTTTCACGTCGACTGGTGTCCCTCAGGGCTCTGTACTTGGCCCACTTTTATTTGCTCTTTATATAAATGATCTCGGCAGTTTCCTGTCTTTTGTCTGTCATATGTTGTTCGCTGATGATGTAAAAATTTATCTCCAGTGTACTCGCGCCGACATTCTGCATGGTCTTGAGTTGATTTCAAGGGATGCAAATGCTATTTTCGACTATGCTACGTTAAATGGTCTTAAGCTCAATCCTGCAAAGTCTAAGGTACTTGTATTTGGTAGTCAGGCTTATATCAATGATATCGACCTCCATTGTTTACCTCCTATTATTGTTAACCATACGCCTTTACCCTTTGTAAACGAAGCTAAGAATTTGGGTGTAATTTTTACATCTAATCTATCCTGGAAAAAGCATATCTTGCACGTCTCTCAAAAGGTGCATTATTCTTTGTACAAGCTTAAGTTTAACAAAAACTCTTTGTCCACAAGGTTAAGGATAAGGCTGGTTTTGGCTTTAATTATGCCGCACATTGACTACTGCTGCCTAGTCTATCATGGTTTGACTGGAGAACTGAACACCTTGTTACAGAGACTTGTGAATTGTTGCATTCGCTTTATATTTGATCTCAAGCGTGACGAACATATTACTCCGTTCAGGCGACAATTGGGGTGGCTTACAGTTGAAAACAGGAGGTTATACTTTCTTGGCTGTCAAATGTTTCGAATACTTTACATGCGCTCTCCCTCGTATCTTCGTGACAATTTCGCTTTGCTTGATCCGCAGTTGAGGAGATCTGACCGCCGTCTTGTTGCATCCCAAACCTTTCAAATTCCTTGCCATAGAACTACCACCTATAGAAACTCCTTTCATCTTTCAGCTATATATTTTTGGCATTCTCTTCCTATTAATATTACCTCTGCTTCTTCATTTGTCTCCTTCAAAGGTCTTCTCAAAGCGTATCTGTTAGCACGTGAAGTTGCATGATATTGATTGCTGGCGCGAGGCTTTTGATGGTGTCTTTCCCTCTTATCAGCTTGTAAGTTATAATTGCGTTTTATTCTTGATATTAGTTTTAGTTTAACTGTACTTACATTGTTCCTATTTTTAAGTTGCGTTAGTTCTAGTTCTTTTACAGTGTATACTGTTGTAATTGCTATTAAGTTGTGCTCTACACTTAACTGATTTGTGCAAGTGAGAGCATGCACTTTTGTTATCTTTTTTTCTTTTTTTGTATTGTTAATCTTTGCCCTTTAGTTTTTCTTGGGCATAATAAATTATATCTATCTATCTATCTCTCTCTCTGTTGAGGTTCTACCCTGGGGCTATCTAACATCTGCGTATGATGTGGCGTTAGTGCGTGACTAGTAAAAGTACACTTAGTCTGCCGAGTCACTGTACTTGAATCGTTGCTACGTATCAATGTTACTTTTCTGCGATTGTTGAGTGTGAGCATGACTGAATTCCGTTGATTTTTATTTTTTTCTGCATATTTCAGTTATTAATACTGTCAACGAAATTTAGTTCTGAAGCATTTGCTGAAGTGTAAGTAATTATTAATTATTATTACTCTTTGCAATATAGTCATTATTATCTTATTGTTTCCGCTTTTGCTCACTGCTTTATTATAATTGTCTTATCTGTTCTGAAATTTTCTAGTTTTTACTTATTTGAATTTTTCTTTTTGTTTTTTATTTTATTCTTGTTTACTTCATGTATATCTTTGTATTTTTCATCATTTGCCTAAAGTCTTGACTATGGCATAATAAACAAACTCAAACTCTCTCTCTCTCTCTCTCTCTCTCTCTCTCTCTCTCTCTCTCTCTCTCTCTCTCTCTCTCTCTCTCCCCCTCCCTCTTAAAGTCAATGTATATAAATTTCCGTAAAAAACAAGATTTTACTAAAAGTTACAATTGTATTGACAAGTAATTTATTTCAATTCTAAAAAAAAGACTAACTTAGGAGGTACATTCCACTTATTCTCAAATATTACAAAAAAATATATTTTTATTCCCCCTCCTGCTTAACTTTCCTCGGAAATTATAATTTGATAATAATTTTACCTTGAACAACATCCCACAGTTTCAGAGTATCAAAACGTCTCTTGCTTCTGTGACCTTGTAGACTAAACTTTGATGCCAGAGTATTAGTTACAAGTTTCGCCAATATTCTTCTGGCTGAATTTTCCACACTTTTTTGGTCTATATTCTTGCTAAGATAGAAACACTGAAATCATATTTAAAAAAAAATTGGTTTACAAAAATATAAAAACCAAAAGTAATGTATCACGTACCACTTCAAAAAATGTTGTTGCAAAAGATTTTGAAACTTAAAATACAATATCAATAATGTATGTTTTACACATAAAAAAAGTTCAAGAAATATCTTAATGGTTTATTTATATTTTATTTATATTTACAGCAAAAATGTCGATTCTCTATAAGGGATAATGTTAATTTTATCAACTTTAAACTTAAATAACTCTTAAATAACTTCTAAATTTTACAGAGTATTTTTAATTTAATTTAGAAACAATTTAATTTAGAAACAATTTACAGCACTTTCTGAATATATTTGAAATACCTCCAATACATCCTTAATTACAATAACTTTTAAACCAGTAAGAGAATTGTGCTGAAATACACGGATACTTAGACGTAATAATAGAACAATCTATGAAAATTTTAGATTTTTGGTAATGCTTTAAGATGTCACCCATACATCCTTAAATAGTATAATATTGAACAATATTTCATTGATAATGTATAGAATATAAATATAAGTATATAGAAGGTCATACTAAGGAAACTTGATAACAAGAAGTTTACACCACAAACAATACCCGAAAATTTTGATCAAATACATATCTATCAAATATACTTTTCAAGATGAATAAAATCTGTTCTAGCATAAAAGGATTATTTATTAACAATACAGGCTTTAGATTGAAGTACAGATGGTGATATAGTAGGACATCTATGCAAATATTAATTATCTATAAAGCAGCCATACTTTGCTTAAGAATACATTTATGTGAAATACTATATGAAAATAAATTGTACTCACTGCCGCAGTCAAGTTAATGTCATTGGCTAGGAATTTCTCCATCCTATCCAAATCTTCAAAGGTGTTAATAGGCATTTTACCAGGACGCTTTATAACTTTTTCTCCTGGAATAATGAAACAGACGGCACAGATTTTCCTGATTCATGATAGATATATCAAGTTTACTGCTCACTCTTTTGATCTGTCTCTTGCATTCTATGATGGCTGTTTTTATTGAAGTCAATTCTGGAGGAGAAAGACAACAGAAATTAATTGTAAAGAAATTAGGAAGTCGGAAAATTTAATGGATCAGATAAAAAATCTACCTGTGCAAAGAGATTGTGCTGAGCTGTCCAGAATAAAATTTTTTTTCGATGAAGCGTATTCTGTATTTGTAGAGTCTAAAAAAATAAGAAAATTATGACATTAATAAACTAATAGAAATAATACACTCTTGTGGAAAAAGAATATAGGAAATAATAAAAGAACTTACTTTTAGAAGTGTGAGAACTATGATAGCTGTCTTCTCTTTCTCTTTCAGTATTGTATTTTTGTACAGATGCAGATGATTTGCTGGACGTAGTATCAGGCGAGTCAGGACATGAATCAGAATCTGTACAACTTGACGAATGTTCCATAGTAACTTGTTTGACAGGTGGGCTAATACAGCTTGTATTAATAAAAGACTTCAATCTATTTGCCATTGTTGAACTCTTTTTTGAACATCCTCCTTTGCTCTGTGGTGTTAGCTTGTAAATTTTTTTCTTTTCCTTTTCTTGCAAATCATGATATGAACTTGAATGAGGTGCCACATGTGAGGCAGACTCATTCTGCTCCTTGTTTGGTTCAAAACATTCTCTCCGGCTTTCTCCGTCTATTTTTCCATATAAAAAATTTTTTATCGGGAATATATATACTTTATAAACCAAAAAATTGACGCATTAGATAACAGTTATCTAATTTTACAAAAAAATAAAATCTAAGCAAATGTGAAAAATTTACATTTGATGCAACAAAGCTTTTAACTTTGACAATAAAAAGAACGTAATAAAAAGTGTACTTACTTGAAGGTCAGCCATATTATTCGTCCTTACTTTTAACTCCCTCTTATAATTAATACTTGATCCCCTAAACGGGCTCGATAGACGGTCACTTCAAGAGTATAAATAATATTGGGTAACGCAATCAAATATGAAATCTGGAAAACAGTCAGAAATGTATGTTAATGAGTGTGCGTGGTATGCTGTGTGTCCGCAGCGACAAACTCGTAGAATTATGCGTGCGAATCAATCCTCCCTGCGGGTGCTAAGGGTCACTTTTTCAACATCTGTTAACCTTTAACCGACGGTTAACACTTCGGAATAGTCAACAGAAATTCGCTATTTTGAAAGTTAACTGTCGGTTTAGAGGTTAACAAACGTTGTAATTATGACCTTAGGCTGATGGCAGAGAACGAGAGACATATAAGGCGCTTATATGTCTGTGTAGTCGACAGACGTCTCGTTCTCTGCCATCACATACGCACGCACACACGCACACGCGCACGCACACGCATACGCACACGCACACGCACAACCTAATATTTCAGCTAAATACCTTTTTTTGTTGAGGTTAATTCTCTCGGTTGAGGGAAATTAGTGCCTTTAGTTCCGCCCCGGATTCAGCTAAATACCTCAGGCGTGCAGGAGGTGCGATGATCATTCATCACCAGCATCACTGTATATACCCTCGTCGGCGTTTCGACGGCCTCGTGCGTCGTTGCGGCAACGCAGGCTGCGATTGCAATCGGCCGGATCGGCGTGCGGCTTTCGGATCTCGGTACTCGGTACTCGGTACTGATGCGGTAACTCGCGTTACGAGGATTGATATATTGATATATCCTGATATATCCGCGGTCTTCACCGCGTGCACACAATAACACTGTTAACACGACTCGACAAGATAGAACCATAGAACATAGCATCCACGCCGCGTAATGCCCGTATCACACTAGCGACTCGCGGCCGCGACTGCGATTGCGATTTCGTCGATTAATCAAAGACGCGATAGTTATAACCGCCAAATTCAAAACCGTACAAATTCAAAGAACAAATTAAGCATTAGATTACCATTAATTAGTTTTTAAAAAGTAATTAACACTAATTTTCTCCAACGTTTTTTCCGCCACTTAATTTTTCCAACCATGCACTTTCGTGTCCCACGCGTTTTTCAGTGTGTTAATAATTTTGAAAAATTCCCCAAAAATTATTATAATATCTTTATACCTTCGACTAAAAATCAATGTAAAGAAAATTTAGAAATTATTTATTTAAATATATTTTTACAACAATTATATGTTGAAAACGCACGTTACGACTTGTTTTATTTAAAAAATTATAACTCACGAACAAATTGACGAAATTTAATGTTTCAGTACGCAAATTAAAGCTAAGAGTAGTGCGAATGTAAAAAAAAATATAAAATAATTGTTAATTAAATAGGAATACTTAATTTCGTTGCGAGAAATTTGGTAATTTTTAAGTAGTACAGAAAGACTTTAAGGGTGCCAGAAAAAGAATTTCTGAATAAAAAAAGACGAATTTAGACTATTTGGAGTGTAAAAGATATTTTTTATGTAAAAAAATTATATTTTTTTTATAATCGCATGCTCTTTATCCTTACCTCTTCCGCCTGCCTCTGAGCCATAATAGTCCTCTGTGGAATGTCAAATTTTTTTTTAACGACAAAAATATTTTAAATACTCACACAGCACACTTTATCTGAGGGACGTCCTACAGACATCATTTTGGGATATCGCAATAACCGTGGGACATCCTAAAATAGTCTCAGATATCCGGTGGATATCCAGTGGATGCACAAGTGTCCGGCTATTTAGATCTTGCAGACATCTTCACAGGATATCCGAGGGAGGTCGAAAGATATTAATTATAGCACTCGCGATATCGTATGGATATTTTATATACAACGAAATTATGGTTTAACCAGAAAGGAGATAATCGTATACAATCGTGGACAGAAATATTGTTTCTCTTTTGTGATAAATTTCGGAATGTGCATTCGTGTTGTTTAATAAAAGAATTCTTCCATTGGAAAATAAATTGTAAAATTCAACCAACACATTCCAAAACGTATTACAAAAAAATCAATCTTTCTGTCCACGATTTACATGAAAAAATAAGTATATATATGTATTGTACATTGCATATTAAATCTTTATTTATTAAAAGAATATATAGTTTTTAAACAAAGTACCTCTAATTAAAAAAAAAATACAATTAGTAAAAATAAAAATACATATCACACGTACGAGTCTGATAAAGCTTTCGACCCAAGGTACAAAAATAGAGGTAATATATAAAAGTGCTTTTAAACTTTAGAAAGCAGTCAGTTTTCCCGCGCTATTATGCGATAAACGTTGCGCTGACGCCGAGCACGACATAATAAAAAATAAAAAAATAAAAATAAAAGGACATTGCAGTAACACATACATAGCATTGGTATTTTAAGCGTGCAATTGGCATACATTTTTTTCTACCTCGTTTGTCATTTAATCGACCGTGTCATTTACTCCTGCTGTTGACTCATTGTCTTTTAAATGTTGTCTTGTATGTCTTTCCTTAGCATGTCTTAACCAGTCAGTTATACACTTATTGATTCCTTGTAGCGTTGCATCGTTATGCATCTGCATTATAGTTGCTGAAAAATTAAAGTATATATATATAATCACTGTTTTATAAGTATTTAAGTGAGCAGTGGATAATATTTGTTTTCTAATTATATGTCATACTTTGCAGAACTGTGTGAAACCGTGACTTGGAAAATTTCTCTTTATTTAAAGCAGTATGTAGTAATTTTACATTATAAGAAAGAGCTCGTACCTTCTTCAACAATCTCTCCAACAAATACCTTAGCAATTCACGACATAGCTATGACAACGTTCTGAGACACTGAACAGCCTGTTATGGTTTGCATAATCTGTGAAACATATTTAGTATAATACTTCTTTAATGGAATGACTATTTCTTTTGTAAATAACGACTAAAAATAAGGTGCGTACCCTCTTTATAGCTGCTTTTGGAAATGCAGATCGTCTGTACATCTCGTATCTGTCCAATTGATCTTCAGTGAAGTTGGATACTAGTACTCTGTAAAAGAAAAGTTCTCAAAAATATATTCTCAATAGTCAAACAATAAACTTGTTATACGTGCACATAAACTTGTAAGACGTCAAATACGTACTGCATCTTTTCTTTCTCCTCCTATTCTATCTCCCTTCTGCTCTCCTCCTTACTCTTTCTTTCGTACTGACTGGGTTGGCGCGAGGTATCATAATATATCATTACTGAATATATCCTCTGCAGTTTGTTCGTTTTCCTTACTGTCAAATTAATGCTTCACAATCTCTATTGCCTCCACAATCCGGTAGGTAGAATTAGATCCTGTATTTTCAGTCTCTTCAGTATCCGACTGCGATTGAGAGCTCATTGCATCCAACAACTCCGCCTAAGTAATACAGATAATGATTAGTTAACTCTCTTAAAAAATAAGTTATAAAATTTAATTAAATGTTTAATGTTTTTTCTACTAACAGTAAAAATGGAAAAGTTACAAATTTTAAGTCACATCAAAGGAAAGGAAGACGTAAAAAGAAGGAAGATAAGAGAGATAAGTGATTTCGAAGTACAACAGATAGTATAAGTGAATAAAAGAAAAAAGGACATGTAAAATGTATATATATAAAATGAAAAAAGAGCATTTTTATCTTTTTCTAACTCTTAAAACTGGAAAAGAATTGAACCGATAATAATAACTTACGATAATTCCTTCGCGTGTAAACGGGATTGATCTCCTCGGCATCAGCTCCCTGCCGTCAATATATAATATATCAGCTGTGCAACATATTATGTACGCGCGGCAGAAACACCTCCTGTGAACAGGCTCCTTGATCTCCTCGGTATCAGCTCTCTGCTGTCAATATATATATAATATATATATATATATATATATATATATATACCTCTACAAAGTAAAAATGTATTAATTTACGTTCTTTTGCAAACAGTTTTTCTTTTCTTTCTGATAATTACTTTGAGTTTCTCGTCTAAAGCTTTGATTCGTTGGATCAAATCTCTTATCGTCGTGTCATGTGCCATGAACATCACACTGAATGCTTGCTGATCCTTGCAGGTTTTGGATAATGCCACGAGATCGTGGTACCTGACCGTAAACTGATCCCGATGGACCAGCACGGCTTTTATCAGTTTTTCCTTTTCTTTCACTATGCTTTGATATTCCTCCAGCTTTTGCCTTTCCTCTTGTTCTTGATCGCGCTGTGCTTGCAATTGCTGCTCGTGTCGCTTCTTGATTTTTCAGCCTGCAGAAACGCCACTTTCTCCTCATTCAGGCGTACACGTTCACGTGCCATCAACGAGCGCGAGTTAGCCATTTGCTTTTGGATAGCGCGATCATTCTCCTTCATATGCTCAAAATGACGATCTATTACTTTCTGCAATACATTTAAAGAAATAACGATAGAAAGTGACCCTAGTTAATGTAACTGTTGTGTTAATTACATATTTAATATCATCTTCAATAAATTTCACTAGAATTATATATTCGTCTCATCTCTGCAAAATCTATTCAATTGATTTTACAATCTACGCTAATAACTTAACCGAAATTACACTTATATCAAATTTATTACTTGAACTCACATTTTCATGTCCATTATCAATAATAAGATTAAGTGAAAACTACATGTGCAAAATTAAAAACTAAATAATGTTAATATATTTTTTAATAGCTATATATTTATTATATGTATATATATACACACAGGACGTCTGGTAATTACCTTGTCATCTCTCATACGTAGGTAGAGCAAGTTAAACTGAATAGAACAGTTCTTTACTATTTTGCGAGTTTCTTAGTGAGCCACGCGTCATCCCAAACACTACCGTTCTCTCGACGATATAGGTTAAGTGAACTGAACTGACTGTGACGTGACGCACTTCACGCACTATACTGCACTGCGCGCAGTACACACACGTAATGAACGCACTATCTGCACTCCCGAAAGCGCCGCCAGTAGAAACTTTTTTAAAATGTGTATCAACATTGTGTAATAATATAACTTTTATAATGTTCCGTATGATATATCAAAAACGTTATTTTTTATATGGTGTTAAACAAATAGAAATATACCTTGTAATTTGTGTATTATAATATTTTCTTTGTACTTCCTCTTTTTCCTTTCTCCCTCTTTTTCTTTCTCTCTCTCTCTCTCTCTCTCTCTCTCTGTCTATAAAAATTAATGAATTAAGATATATAAAATAAGTAATGTTACATCCACCCACGGAAAATTTGAAACCTTTATTTAGACGATAAGTTACCATATGGATGATAAGTTACCATGTTACCATGTAGACGGTAAGTTACCATGTAGATGATAAGTCACCATATTACCATTTGAACAATAAGCTACCATGTGGACGATAAGTTACCATGTTACCATTTAGACGATAAGTTACCATATGGATGATAAGTTACCATGTTACCATGTAGACGGTAAGTTACCATGTAGATGATAAGTCACCATATTACCATTTGAACAATAAGTTACCATGTGGACGATAAGTTACCATGTTACCATTTAGACGATAAGTTACCATATGGATGATAAGTTACCATGTTACCATGTAGACGGTAAGTTACCATGTAGATGATAAGTCACCATGTTACCATTTGAACGATAAGTTACCATATAGACGATAGGTTGCCATGTCACTATATAAATAAGAGGTTACCATAGATAATAAGTCAATATGGAGAACTATCCTTCTTTTCCTCTCGACAACTCAACCCTTCCACTCAACTACCCCCACCACCCGACGAACGGAAAACCGAAGACATGTCCATATAAGGAGGGAAAGCGAAGCGACCGATGACGCAACCCTTCTCCCTCTCGATAACTTAACCCTTCCACTCAACCACCCCCGCCACCAAGCGAATGGAAATATAAGAGCGAGCATCCCAAGGGACGCAGTCAGTATTCTCGCAGTTATCCTCCGGCAGTGAGCTCGACTCTCCAGCTCAGAGTAAGCATTACATCCTCCTATATCCGAAATCTTCTATATCCTCCTACATCCAAACTCTCAAACTCACGCGTATTAGTATAACCTTGTGTATTTTCTCACTTGTAATATTCGGCCGCATAACCTCGTGTGTTTTTATATCGTAATATTCGACGGCATAACCTTGTGTATTTTCTCATTTGTAATATTCGGCAGCATAACCTCGTGTATTTTCATATTGTAATATTCGACAGCATCACCTCGTGTACTT
>JASTWP010000991.1:0-96694 GCA_030770255.1 Temnothorax ravouxi | reverse complement strand
TTTTCGAACGCAAGTTGAGTTGAGGTTGAAGGCCGGAACAAACGATGATAGTTAAAGCAGAATAATAATTTTACGACGTGAACTTTGGACAGTGGCAGAAGGCCAACGGAGATAATTAAACATTGGCGGTGGGCCGATAACGACAATTAAACATAGACTGAGGGCCGATAACGACAATTAAGCGACCGTGAATGTCGAGTGGCTCACGCATCCGTCGGCGGCGGCTGGTCCTTGATCCAGGGAAGCAGCAAGAGCTTGCACAGCGGGCGCACGAGCTCTGAAGGTGGATGTCCGAATTGTTGCAACGCGGACCACGCCGTCGTCCCCGGGGTGCAGTCTCACATCCGGGCGAGAGGCCATCGACTCGGTGAAGTGATCTCGGAGCGTACGAGGCACAAGGCTCCCACGTCCGGAACGTCCTCGGTTTTTGTGCCACTTCCCGTCATCCCGTGGATATATTTGCGCGACCATCGAGACCAGAAGTGGATCGCGCATTTTCTAAATGTGCTGCCACCGGGATAGCGTGCCGTCGGCAGTCTCTTTGAGTGAAGGTTCGAGCACGGCCAGCAGCGGGGCGCCGATCAGGAAATGCCCCGGTGTGAGTGCGGAAATGTCGTCCGGGTCGTCAGATAAAGCCTGGAGCGGTCGTGAATTCAGGCAGGCTTCGACTTGTGCGAGAAACGTGGACATTTCCTCGAAAGTGAGTGTGCTCTCTCCGATGACTCGTCGCAGGTGATGTTTGGTGGACTTTACCGCTGCCTCCCAAAGTCCGCCGAAGTGTGGTGCGGCAGGCGGATTGAAATGCCATTTTAACACCTTCGGAGGTGACAAAATGGGCGATGCGACGGCCGTCGGCGGATGACGCGCGGAACAGGTCTTGGAGAACTCGGTCAGCGCCGACGAAATTGGTGCCAGGGGTCCGAGTAGACCTCCTCGCAGAGGCCTCGACGTGCTGTAAAGCGACGGAATGCAGCCAGAAATGCATCCGTTGTATAATCGGAGACCACATCGAGATGCACGGCCTTGGAGCTGAGGCAGACGAACACGGCGATGAAGGCCTTGTGGGCCTTGTGCCCTCGACCCCGGCTCGTGCAGATGAGAATGGGGCCGGCGTGGTCCAAGCCGGTCCGGAGGAACGGACGCGCTGGTGTGACTCATCCTTGAGGAAGTTTTCCCATGGGCGGCTGCGGGGTGGCCGCTCGCTATCGCGTGCACGTGACGCACTGATGCAGCATCTGCTTGACGACGGTCCGACCTCGAGGGATCCAGAATCGAAGGCGGAGGAGCCCGAGAGTGAGCTGTACTCCCCCGTGAAGCGTTCGACAGTGGCAGGAGTCGATCAGCAATCGAGTGAGCCACGAAGTTGGTGGGACAATCATTGGGTGCTTCTCATCGTGAGATAGCGGAGCGTGCTTCAGGCGTCCTCCTGCTCGTAACACGCCGTGGTCATCCAGGAATGGATTTAAGTGCACCAGTGAGCTCCTCAGTGGTACAGTGCGGTTGAAGGCGACTGCGGTGACTTCGGCGGCGTAGCGCAACCCTTGCACCACGCAGAGCCACAGAAAACAGTGCCTCTTCTATCTCATCAGGTTGAAACGTGAGCGCCGTGCAGGCGACGGAGTGTCGCCAGCGAAAGCACCAGGCCGTGACTCTCAGTAGCCGGTGCAGGAATGAGAACCTGAGTAGCATGTCAGGCTCGGCTTCAACCTTCTCAGTGGTGGCTTGCACCACGACTCGTTGTTCGGGTATCTGGTCTGCGGGTAGTTTCAGAGTCCTCGTTCGGCCAGTGAGAGGGGTCCTCCTGGAGCCAGGCTGGACCCGTCCACCACAAGGAGTGGTGCAGTAGCTCACTTGGTGCGATCCCCCTGGAGGCGCAGTCGGCTGGATTGTCCCGCCCTGGGACGTGTCGCCATTGAGCGTCGGGAATCTGCATCTGGATGTGAGCCACGCGGTTTACGACGAAGGTCTTCCAGCGGGAGGAGTGCCCTCGAATCCACTGCAGTGTGGTTTTAGAGTCTGACCAGAGAAAGACAGGTGCTGTGGACAGACTTAAAGTGTTGCGGTAGTGTTCTGCGAGATTCGAAAGTGACGCGCGGCACACAATTCGAGGCGCGCCAGTGTAACTTGTTTCACTGTTGCCATTTTGCTCTTGGCGGCCAGGATGTGTACAGCCTGGAAATTGTCTGAGGAAACGGGCAGGTACACGACGGCGGCGTATCCTCGTTCGGATGCGTCAGCGAAGCCGTGTAATTCCAAGTGCTGGTTTTCGGTGCCAGTGCCGAGCCAGCGATTTACGCGAAAGCCTTCGAGCAAAGGGAGTTCCTTGAAGAGGAGCTCCCAGCGGTGAGCGTCGGCGGAAGGGAGCGGAGTATCCCAATCCAGCTGCTGCAGGCATGCAGACTGAATCAAGATCTTAGCGCGGATTATGACCAGAGCGAGCCATCTCAGTGGGTCGAAGAGACGTGTGGTTTCCGCGAGGACGCTCGTTTTGTGTACTGAGTGATCGTGTGCGGGTGTATCGCGAACGCGAAGCTGTCCTCGCTCGGGTACCAGAGGAAACCTAACGTGGTCTGGCTTTCGTTCTGCCAAGACTGCGGTTCTTGGAACAGACGGTGTTCCCGAGGGATGCCTCTAAGGCTTCCTCGCAATTGGACGACCACTTCCAAAGTGGAAACCCGCCCGCCATGCAAAGCTCGCGAAGTTCAGTCTGTAACGCGATCGCGCCGGGTATTGTGTCCGTCCTCGTCTGGACAATCGTCGACGTAACGATCCTCGAGCAGTGCGACGGCGCTCTGCGGATATCGCGCCTTCTCGTCGTTGGCCAACTAAATGAGTGATCGGATCGCGAGAAACGGTGAACACGCGAGGCCGTACGTCACCGTGTTCAGGAGTAGTTCGCGTAGTAGCTCGGTCATCTTTCGTCTCCATAAGATTCGCTGGAATCCGCGGTCTTCAGAGTGCACGAGAATTTGGCGATACATCTGCTTGATGTCCGACACGAGTGCTACGCGGTACCGGCGCCAACGCGAGATCACGTCGGCGAGCGCGGGCAAAGAGATTAGCTCCAACGTGTAAGTGAGAGTTCAACGATTCACCGGACTTCGTGCGTTGTGACCCGTTGAACACCACTCTGAGCTTAGTGGTGGAGCTGGCCTCCTTGAATACTCCGTGATGTGGTAAGTAGCACTTTCCGGTTGTGTTGTCTTCGGAACTGCTCACCTCCGTCATATGTTGCAGGTCTTCGTATTCCTGCATGAAGGCTCGGTAGAGCTCACCGAATCGCGAGTCCTGGTCGCATCGTCGCTCCATGGTGGACAGTAGGGCGCTCCGCCGGCTTGCGAGTTTCAGCCAGGCTCGTTGGAATTTTCCGGAACGGGAGTCTCACGACGTACCGTCCGGTGGCCGTACGTTCGTGGGTGCGCACGAAGATCTCTTCGCATTCTTTCTCTTCGGGCGTGAGAGCGGCGGGGAGCGGAGACGTCGGTTTCCTGCTCCCAAAAGCGGCGCACTAGATCGACTAGCTCGTGGTCGGCAGTGCATTGAAGAGAACTGCGGTGCCCTTCTGTTGCACCACAGCCCCCCGAGAGGATCCAACCGAGGACCGTCATCTGCGCGATGGGCGCTTGAGGCCCGCCTTTGCGGATACCGTCTTCAAAGATGATGGAGCAGACTTCCGCTCCGAGGAGTATCTCGACTGGATTGTTATCCAGGAACTGGGGGTCGGCCAGAGGAAGTCCCTGAATGTGTGGCCACGCTAGAGCGCGCCTCGTAGTCGAGCCTTGATATAGCGAGAGACGCGGCAGAACGAACGCGACGGCGGAAATTGTAGACCCGGTCGTGGTTGAGGTGATGCTCACCGTCACCTTGAAGATTGACACAGCGGAGTACGAGCGTTTAAGGCGGAGCTGCTGAGCCAGAGATTCCGAGATGATCGACACTTCGGATCCCTGATCGATTAGAGCTCTCACAGCGTGAGGACCTCCAAGGCGATCGGCGACCATCACCCGCGCGGTTGCCAGAAGAACGGCCTTGCTATCGTCGTCTTGACGCACTGCGGATAGTGCGCTGACTTCTGCGAGTTTCGACTCTACGGGTTTTGGCGCAGGGGCTTGAGCCTCGTGGAGCATTGTGTGGTGCCGAGATTTGCACGTCAGGCACGTCTTTGACGATTGGCACTTCGCGATCATATGATTACCGAGGCAGTTGTAACATAGCCGATTAGTCTCAACGAAAGATTTACGCTCATTGGCCGGCTTGGCCTTGAAATCGTTGCAAGTCATTAGGGTGTGCTTTCCTTTGCACAACGCGCGAGTTTTTGCGGATCGTGTCTCAGTGGCTTTCGACGCGGGTTTCGGTTTCGCGGCATTGAGTGTTAGTATGCGCTTGGTCATAAAATCCGTGAGTGCCGTGTGATCTGGTGGATTGATGGAGTCGCAGATGGAGGACTCGACTCCCACTCGAGACGCGTACGCGGATCAAAGAGCTCGACTACGAAGTGGTTGAAGAGATCCATTCCGTGAGACTCGATAGGCCGGCCGATGCTCTCCTGCGCGTTAACAGCGGCCGTCGCGGCGTTGGAAATTCGGCTAAGTTCATCGGCGGTATCTCCCTTCATCTTAGCGACGGCGGTGAACGTTGCAAAGTTGGAGCGTATCAACTCCCTTTTATTCTCGTAGTGCTTGTCTAAGATCGCCCATGCGCGGTCGTAATTGTCTCCGGTTACGTTTAACGATCGAATTAATTTTTTAGTTGGGCCTTTCACGCACGACCGAAGGTAATGGAAGCGCTCGACGTTTGAAATGGCTAAGTTTTTGCCGATGACCGACTGGAAGAGGTCACGAAACGACGGCCAGTCTTTATACGCGCCTGAGAAATCGCGCAGCGTAATGCGGGGCAACGAGGTCTTTGGAGAGTGTTCGCTGTTCTGCTCCGGCCCGGCGGGCACTCTGGGCGTCGCGGGTTTAAGTTTGCTCGCGATACCGGTAAGCAAGCTGTGCTGATGCACGTAAGCGCTCTCGACGGTGTCGACAAAATCAGTCTTGGCGTACTCACTCTCGCTGTAGAGTTGCCCGTAGCATGCCCAAATAAGATCATGGTTTGACCCGAACTTTGCCCACAGGTCGTCGAGAATGCGGATGCGAGTGCTCACAGCGTCGAGGGTGATTTTATCTGCACCCAGCTTCTAGAGGTTGTCCATGGAGCGGGAGATGCGGTCGTGGATGTCGTGCTGACTGCTCAGCAAGGCGCTCTGATCCATGCTCATGACTGCGGTCGTTTTTTGCGGAAGCACTCCCGAGTTTGCGGTTGTCGGTATGATCCGGCTCGAAAGACCAAAATGTTCGGAAGCGCGAGGTTGCGCGGAAAAGTGCGAGGTGAAGGACAACCACAAGAGTATTCACAGCACGTAACCAAAATTAAAAGTTTATAATATTCTATATTTGCAGGTATTTACAGAGTCGTTTTTCAGATAACGTAGAAAGCGGTAGCATGCACGGGCGTTAAAACGGCAAGCGGCGATAGCAAACAGAATAGATTTCTCGCGGAAAGCGGTGTAACTCAGCGGTGTGCAAGGCGGTCGAATATCGATACGTGTTACGAGCGAAAAAAACCGAAAGCGAACTCGACTCGCCGCGGCACGGCGACGGGCTTTTATCACCTCCCGAAACGAGGCTCTTTCCAGCAATTTCCACCCATTTTCGGGAAGATGATTGGCCCTCGGCGACCTACGTCACCGTGCCTGCATTATGGTTCAATTCGACGATCGTAACATGTTTTCGCCAGAATTGTTTACAGCATGTATCCTTTCTTTGTTTAAGGCTATGTTATTGCGAACCGTTAGCTTGACTTTATTATTGCTTGAATGTTCTTGAAAGCGAATATTGGAAGGATCCATGCTGTGAATTTGCAGCGATGTGATTTCTGTAATGCGAGATGTTACGCGAATATTCATTGTCGCAAGCGTGCATGCGTTGTCAGGCAACCGAACGCGGTTTTCGAGATACCGTTTATCACGATCTCAAACAGTATCATTATTTATATTTTCTTCTAAAGATTTTTTATTGAGTGTAAGAGATTCATTATTTGTAGACTGGCTTGGTAAGTCTATGGATAGTCTAAGGCTTAACTTACGTTTGTTAATAATTTTCTTGCCCTCTTCAGTTTTTGTAAAATTATTCAGTTTGAATCCTATTAATTTAATCACTTCAGAACTCACTTCTGAAATTTGTTTATTAAAATGTTTAGCACAACACTCTGCAATAACAAACAAATCATAAATTTCAAAACTGAATCAATTACAATATGTTATAAAACATATTTTTCTTGAACCAGATTTGCTTTTGAATGTTTCGTAACATATTTTAAGATTATTAGGAAAGTTAAGAGTAGGTAAGAGCTATGCCGGTTCTAATAAGGAGCAATAAAGGGGGGGTGAGGAGTGGGAAATTGGGGTACCGCGTTTTCAAGCGTCGCGGGCGAGGGGGGTACCGCGGGGGAGAAGGAGAGGGTACCGCTTTTTTGGGCGCCGCGGGGAGAGAAAAAAGGGCACCGCGTTTTTCCGGCGCCGCGGAAGGGTGTAGGAGGGGGAACCGCGTTTTTCCGGCGCCGCGAAGAGGAAGGGGGTACCGTGTTTTCAAGCGCCGCGGGAGAAAGGGACCTGCGTTCGCGTTTTCGGGCGCCGCAGGGCGAGGGGACCCGCGTTCGCGTTTCGCTGCGCCGCGGAGTCCGTGTGCAACGGCCGCGCCGGTCAGCGTGACGTCACACGGCACGCTCCTGCTCGCGTTATCTCCCCCTCGTTGATGTTTTCTCGCGCCCCCGTCCCCCTTTGCGCGCGGTCCCTTCTCGCTCCCGGTTTCCGTTTGCGTTCTCGCTCACAATCGCGTATCTTTTCTTCGCCAACGATATTTAATCGTTTAGATCTTCGCGATATTTAGTTTTTAATATTACATTTAAGTAAACAATAAACAAAGACAGCTTAATTCTAATGACAGGGAATGGGATGAACGGTAAATGACGAGGAAAAATAATTGTTCCGGATTGGGGAGAGTTCACGCGCACGGCGAGCCCTTCGCGACGGATGAGGGAACGCTACCGCGATCCCGTTCTTATCGGCCGCGTGCGCGATTCCAGGAGCGCTTCGCGACCAATCAAATTGCGCGAGCGTTCGCACCTCAACCCGCATATCTATCAAAATCGATTGGCATGGTTCTTCATCCTCGCGTCGCGGCGACGCTGGATGCGCAAACAGTCGATCTGGAGCCGGCTGGTGAACCACACGTGTCTGCATTCGCGAGAACCGAAAAGTTGAACCGGGTGGTGGGCTACGTGACAAGATCTCCGCTCGCTCCGCGACAAGATCTCCGCTCGCGCCGACATGATCTTAGCTCGTGCCGCGACAAGTTGACTCGTGTCGACACGAAATCCAGGGCTCGTACCGCGACAAGATGTCCGCCGTAAACCTGCCATCCCGCGTGTCGTATTAGGACACCCGCTCGTCGCACGATAGCGTGGTTCACCGCGTCGACTCAGACTATCCGTCGTCTCGCGCCGGACAGTATGTTTTGAGACGAGTTTTAAGTGCTCTCCAGTTGAAAGTTAAGCGCCATGTTCGGCCGTATTCAATCTCGCGAGTTGCGAGTGATCTGCGCCGCGCTCGGCCGTCACCCTTCGCGAAAGAAACATTTTATCTCGCGAGTTGCGAATGATCTGCGTCGCGCTCGGACGTCATTCCTCGCGAGTGACAAGTGCAACTTCGCGGGTTGCGAGTGATCTGCGCTGCGCTCAGCCGTCACCCCTCGCATAGTTCAACGATCAGTTCAATCTCGCCGAATATGAGTGATCTGCGCCGCGCTCGGCCGTCACCCTTCGCGAGAGTTTCCATGCAACTTCGCGGGTTGCGAGTGATCTGCGCTGCTCTCAGCCGTCACCCTTCGCGATAGTTCAAAGCTCAAGTGCAATCTCGCTGATTGCGAGTGATCTGCGCCGCGCTCGGCCGTCACCCTTCGCGAGAGTTAAGTAATCTTGCGGGTTGCGAAAAATCTGCGCCGTATCGGCCGTCCTCCCTCGCAAGAGAAACTCAGATACCACGTTGTGCGCGTAAAGTGCCGCGTTCGGGCGTTTTACCGCGTACAAGACATTCCGCGAACATTTCTGTAAGCGCCTCGTGTGCCGTGCGCCGCTATCGGACATGTTGGTGTAAGACATTCCGCGATCGTTTCTGTGAGCGCCTCGTGCGCCGTACGCCGTTATCGGCCATGTTGGTGTAAAGCCGCCGTGTTACCGTCGGACACGGCCATTCAAATAACAAGTGCTAGCAATGTGGTGTTCACGTGAAAAATGTTTGTGACACCTGAGCAAATAAAAATCTTCTCTCACAGTACAAATAACACGAGTTAAACTGACTGGAATTGCCCGTTCCGCGATCCTATACGATCCTACCGCGCACCTAAACGGAGCGCGAACCTCCCTACTCCGCACCGCATTGAAATAAGTCTGGCGTTTGGCCCAGATGAGTTTCTGGTCATTCGAGATGAAACAATAATTAAAACTTTTTTAACCATATTATATGCATTTATTTATCATGTAGCGCATTATACACACACAATAGTATCTAAAGCGTAGGCTAATAATCCGCAATCAATAATCGAGTTTTTGTCATAAAATTCACGCAAGATTCTAACTGCATTACATTTATCGGTGATAAATTTTGGCGTAAAATAGTTACAAATTGTTTAAATTTTTTACTTACGCCATGAATATTTTGGCTTAGTTGAAAATAGACATTCTCAACGCAATGTTCTATTCGAACAAGAAGAGTACGGTTGACGGTTTCATGTACAAGCTGGTGGCGCACGATGTCAATTTTACAATATCTGCGTCACGTATTTTAACGAGTTCCAGATCTCGAAACGCTAGCGATGATGGCTCCGATGACTGCACGAGTCGCTGAATATCTGCACGTTTTTCGACGAATGTCACCCACGTTGCATGAGGCAGAATTATCCGATTGCCTCGGTTATCGCCAATAAGTATATCCACAGAGGACATAGAGGTCCCGCGTTGATTCCAACATCCAAAAATTTATATGCTGTCGATGTCAAGGCAAATCTTCTTCGCAAGATACGTGGCGTGTAGCGGGGTTTATCAAAACTGAAAAAATACAATTATGTTTATAAAAGTTTTTTTTGCACAAGTATATACGAAAATTAGCGGTACTTACTCATTGTGCTGTTTCTCGCACGTTTTATCCTGAATCGGAACGTAGTAGTTCATTATGTCCTCATACCTATCGAAGTGGCATCAATAGAATCCCCCGAGCGAATGGGGATACAAATATTAGTGGACCTCTTTTTATTTTGCACTCCCCTCCACACTGTAAACAGAGCTCGTTCCCAATAGGCAGAATGCTTGGGACACCATGTGTCATTGCCAGTAAGTACGTTTCGAAATTTAACTTCTCTGCCACGAAGCAAACGCACCATCGACAAGCAATAGCGTCCGTCCGTTCCCATACTCTTTTTTTTACAGATATATTAAATCTCAACTGCGCAAGTAACTCTCAACTGCGCGAGTAACTCTCGACTGCGCTCTAGAATCCTCGCAGATATTTTTTTCTGCGATCTTAAAAATGCAAGTTTGCATTTCAGCCAAGCGTCGCTGCTGCAGGGTGACCACCACCACAATCCGCATATATGTTAAATGTGATATATTTATCAAGAACATACGTGTCTCGCGATGATTTTATCGAATACGTGCAAAACTGCAAATTTTGCAATTTCGCATAAGACAATGGCGCGTTATTGTTTTCAAGAACATGTCGCGACGTGTCTTGCGATGATTTCATCGAACACGTGCAAAACTGCAAATTTTGCAAATAGCACCGATGTACGGCTGCTGCATTGATATAGATCAAACCACCGAAAGTCAACGGCGCGATATCGTTTTCTAGAACATACATGTTTCACGATTATTTTATCGAAAACGTGCAAAACTGCACATCACAGATTTTTTCGGAAAGCGCATCATTAGTAGAATATAAAATGAATAATCTAGGGGATACGCTCAGTATTCAAGAATTGGAAGTCGTGAGTACAACAAATTGTGTCAGAAAGGGGATTGTGCAATAACATGAAGCAAGAATTGTTGGAGCAATCCACCCTTTTAAATTCGAGGAAAGACTGCCGCGTGGGAGCAACGATGCGACGAGTTTATCGAATCGTTGGAAGAACAAAGCCGAATTAAACGGCCACGATTATCGATCAATTTTAATCAGTTATCGAACGGTCTCAAACAGTCGTTGGTCGCTTGTATTGCAAAACTCGAAGGTCTGAAAGATTCGGTACGTCAACGTTTCGCGGGCGGGGGTAACCGCGGGTCGGGGGAAACCGCGGGCAGGGGGGGGGAACCGCGGGTCGGGGGGACCGGGGGAGGGGGGAACCGCGTTTTTCGAGCGCCGCGGGGTGGGGGAAGAGGGGAACCGCGTTTTTCGAGTGCCGCGGGAGGGGAAGGGGGGAACCGCGTTTTTCGAGCGCTGCGGGGAGGGGGAGGGGGGAACCGCGTTTTCCGACGCCGCGGGGCGAGGAGAGTCCGCGTTTTCCGACGCCGCGGGGCGAGAGGGTCCGCGTTTTCCGGCGCCGCGGGGCGAGAGGGTCCGCGTTTTCGGCGCCGCGGAGCGTTCGCGTTTTCGCCGCGGAAGGGGTCCGCGTGCAACGGCCGCGCCGGTCCGCGTGACGTCACACGCTCCCGCTCGCGTTATCTCTCTTTCGCCCCCGTCCCCCGGTCGCGCGCGTCTTCTCGTTCGAGCGGTCTCTTTCCCTCCCGCGTTCTCGCTCGCTCCCAACCCGCGGTCGCGCGCGGTTTCTCCCAACCCCCGGCCCCCGTTTGCGCGCCCGACTCCCGGCCCCCGTTCGCGTTATCTCTCCCTCGCGCGTGTCTCTTTCCCTCGCGCGTTCTCGTTCAGAAATTATGCGAAAACTACTAAATAAAGATAGCTTAACAAAAGGGAACGGTAAATGAAAAGGAAATGTTTTAACCATATTATATGCATTTATTTATCATGTAGCGCATTATACACAATAGTATCCAAAACGTATGCTAATAATTCACAATCAATAATCGAATTTTTATCAAATTGCACGCCTTATCAGCGATACGATCAGAGCAATTGCGGACAATAAAACCATAGCAAGATAAATTTATATTTATATTGAGAAGTGGTAAAATCTCTTCCGTCAGGAAGAGAATGTAAAAAATTATTAATGGGGGTATTCTCATTTAAAAGATTTTTAAAATATATATTTTGCAGGATTTTTTTATAGGGAAACGAAGAAACCATATTATATACATTTATTTGTAATGTAGCGCATTGTACATGGTCCACTCGCCAGATCCATCATTTTTCCAGCAAGAAATGATTAAACATTTTTTTATATCTATACAATGACACGTGCAAAACTGCAAATTTTGCAAATAGCGCCGATGTATGGCTGCTGCTGGCGCGTAGAGGGGTCCGCGGGGAGAGGGGGAACCGCGTTCGCGGATTCAGACGCCGCGCCGCGGGTAGGGAGTCCGCGTGCAACGGCCGCGTCAGTAAGCGGTGAAAGGGGGTCTGCGGTGAAAAGGGTCCGCGTGACATCACACGGCACGCTCGCGTTATCTCCCCCTCGTAGATGTTTTCCCCGTCCTCCGTCTTCCCGTTCGCGCGCGTCTCTCGTTCCCGTCACCCGTTATCTCTCCACCGTTCGCGCGTCTTCTCGTTCGCGTTCACATATCTTTTATTTAACTTTAATATTATATATACATTTAAATATCTTCTAATATTTCAGTTGGTTAAAAATGTTTAACAAATCTACATTTATTAAGTATTTATATTTAATACAATTTATATTTTAAATATTAATTATATTTTAAACATTATTTTTATTATAATTTTTTAGGAAGTAACATACCTGTTATATTTGCGATTTAAATAGCATAGAAGAAAATGATAAATTTATCCCTGACAGCTCCTACGTACGTTATAAGCATAAAGTTCGAGTTCCGCATTAATTATTTGAAGTCATACAGTAATATGGAAATGTTGCGGGAACAGGGACAGAAAGCTAGTCAAACATAGTATAAATTTTCACTAAAGGTTCTTTAGAATAGTTTATTGTAGTAGTTCATTAGCAGTACAGAACTATCTGCCGATTGCACACAATAAACTCGACATAAGACATAAACGTTTAAATTTAAGCGTAATTTTTTCACTCTTTGCGCACGCCGCCAATGCATCGACGTATGACAAGCATAGTATATCCAACAACATATACAGAACGTCAATAATACAATATGCAATCGTCATGTTCTACAATATATATATATATATATATATATATATATATATATATATATATATATAAGTATAAAACTCATCCATATTCTCCTCTTACTTACTCACACATTTTTCCTCTCAACTAGCATTATACTACTACAATAAATCACACGCAATACAAAGCTGTTCACTCTCATCATCACATACTAATCTCATTCATGAAGCTCTATCTCATAGATTTTACGACATCTATTGAATCTCGCAAACTCTCTTTCATTGTTTAAATACGCTTCAATACACTCGCGGCACTCATCTGCAGTCCTTATACGCATGATTATTTTTTCGCACTTGAAGCACATTGTTTTAACATGGATTGGGAACCCATGCAACCGCGATGAAATGCCATGCCATTGCACTTTTCTTTCATATCCACGCAACTGAAGGTGAAACGCCGCATAGCACCCCTGACATAAGCGTATACGTGGAGATCTCCGTCCCACGTAGCAGGGCTCGAGCCCGATGATGCAGAAACTATGTATAAGATTATCATATGTTTTGGGATACATCCGAGGCAGAACCCTGTCCAACAACCCAATAATTATGGGTTGTATTGGCGGTTTCATAAATTTTATGTAATTAAATTTTAACACTGTTTTTAAATCTCAAAAAATAAAATATTTTTTCTCTTACCGTATTTTTTCAAAAAAAATTTAAACTCAAACAACACAAGTTCTTGTTACACTCAAAACCGCGTTCGCGTGCGAGATGTAGCTGAAGAATGGTCTACTCGCCAAAATACAGATTCATCATCTTTACGACAAGAGATGTTTAAGCATTTTTATACTTATGCACTGACTTCATCAAACACATGCAAAAATGCAAATCTTGCATAGCGCCGATGTATGGCTGCTGCAATCATATAGATTAAATCCACACAAGTCAATGGCGTGATACCTTTTTCAAAGACATATTGCGACGCGTCACGATAATTGATGATTTCATCGAACGTTCACAAAATTGCAATTGTTGTATTTTCAAATAGCGCGCCGATATACGGCTGCTGTAAGCATGGTGTTGGTAGGGACGAAGTTAAATACAATTTAATTTTTGCATAAGCCAATGACGTGATATTGTTTTCAAGAACATGCCGCAACATGTCACACAATGACATCATCGAACATGTGCACTAAATCTGTACAGGTCAATGATATGATATCAAGGACAATGTCACGATGACTTCACTCAATAATAGTCGAGATCCGGAAATTGGTACATCGAATTTTATGTAAAGTAAAATGGAAATCGCACCTCCTAAAGAAAATTGAAATCAATGAAGAAATTAAAGTTGAAGTTAATGAAGAAGAAGAAATGTCTGATGAAGATGCAGTTCCTTCGGATGATTCTTGTTACGATAGCGAAAGGTTTGAAGATGTTACAGCGGGAAGAATTTACCGCGTGGAAGCAACGATGTGACGAGTTTATCGAATCGTTGGAAGAACAAAGCCGAATTAAACGGCCACGATTATCGATCGGTCTCAAAGAGTCACTCATCGCTTGTATCGCACGTCTCGAAGGCCTGAAAGATTCGGTACGTCAACGTTTTGTACACGTGGGTCCCGGATACAGTGTGAGTGAGGCAGAACTCAGATGGCGCGAGATAGATACTTGAAAGTCATATACTGACATCATATACTGACTGGTGCGATAATAAATTTTAACACATCGAACCCCGTCAATTTCTCAAAATGCGGGAGACGTTGTACTCGATCGTGGCTGCATACGGAACGTCATGCAACGACATGACAATGTATGGATAAACCCTATGTTTAACGGTGAATTTTTTGCGGGTGACAAACGCGAGATTAAAAGTATCGCTACGAGAAACTGTGAACTCTTTTGTACGTTCAATCTGCAAAAATGGTACGTGTTGCGCGTTATCTAGCCTATACTAGCATCGCTGGAGGAATTCCAGGAACGTAATAGCGAGTAAGCGTTGTCACGTATACTTAATTTGACTGTTCACATAAACAAGTACAATGCATGCGAGGTGTTTTGTGGAAATACCGCGAGAAATTAAAATGAATAGAGCTGTGGTCAACGTCGCGCGTTCTCACTCTCGGCCCCGTTCGCGCGCGTCTTTTCTTCACCAACGATATTTAATTGTTTAGATCTTCGCGATATTTAATTTTTAATAATACATTTAAGTAAACGATAAACGAAGACAGCTTAATTTTAATGACAGGGAATTGGATGAATGGTAAATGAAAAGGAAAAATCATTTAAACTTTTTACCATATTATATACTTATTTATTTGTCATGTGGCATGAATTTTGTGTCAACATGAATTCATATAAATAGGTTAGATTACTATGCACTTTATTCCCCTGATGGGGTTGAAAGAGCGTTTTTAGGGACGCCAACTTTTTACAAAATCATTTTACATTTACTCGCTTTCTGCCACCTAATTACTCTGCCTATACACACACCCACACATACATGCACACAACGCTCGCCTTGTCTTATCCTTAGAATCCGTACAAATATATATTGCTTATAGATAAGTTACAAAATTGATATAGTGTTTTTTTTAAAGCGCAATCTTAACTGAGGAAGTAAGAAAATAATGGGAGTTCAAGGCAACTTCTTTACCTGAAACACACAAATGTAACAAGATGATTAATATAAAGCAATGTTTATTCAATATTTTGTATTAGAAAAACGAGTAACTTACCAGTGTTCTTCTTCTTCTTCTTCTTCAAAGTCCTCCATATCGAATAAACGACGTAATCCAAAAATATCGATGTCCGCGGAATTTTCCCAGATTTCAGCGTTGTTTTCCTGGTCAATCGTCCTAAACCAATTTATCCAACGCTGGCGCGCCAAGTTTACGAATCCTTATGTTATTTTATCTCGTGCATGTATATATGGTGCTGAAAACAGGATAAACAAAAATTTTAAAAATGTGAAATCTATGAAAATATTCATACGTACCGGATTGCGAGGGATCCGAATCCTCACCATATTATTTAGTTCTATTTCAAGTGCGGGCACGTTGTCTACTCATATCTACTGTAACAAAAAGAATGATTATATGTGACAGGAATTATAATAGTTTACGTTTACGTGAGTATTACTTTTGTAGTAACTTATACGAACGATATCATCGTAGTTACTATAAAATCTTTCGTTTATGCGGAGGAATTATCATATCGGGAAGGGTCCGCGTGCAACGGCAGCGTCGGTCCGCGGAGGAGGGGGCGGGTATCGCGTTCGCGTTTCTCCATTAACTCTTCACGTTATTACATACAAGCTTAATTAAATAAATTTTTATTGTACTTAGAAAATTTGCCTACCACCGCTGGATTTGAACCAGAAACCTCCGGCTCTTGAGTCAGTCACCTTCAGAATACAGACCAAAGTCTCTTAATTTTAAACAATAATATGTATACACTAAAATACTGCAGGCTATTTACACAGTTAAAATTTACACAAAAACATACATAGGACACAGATTACACGGTGAAATTAAATATAATGAGTCTCCACAAGATGAACAAAAAAGACCGTCCATGAGAATATACGGACATGTGTCGTGTCTGCGATAAACGTATAACATCGTGAATAATCCACTGATTCTCACAATGCATGACGCACAAAACTTCACCTGTTCTGGAGTGAAATAACAGTATGTGCAGCACATCTTTGTCAGAGGATTTAACGCATTTACTTCTGTATGATTCAACACTCTGAAAATTTCTTCCGTATCAGACATTTTACTCTCATAACACGAATCGTCTGACAATATTGCATCTTTATCAGACATTTCTTCTTCTTCATTCACTTACATTTCTTTATCGTTTGCTTCAACTTCCATTTTTTCTTCTCCTTCAAACAATTCTTCGAGATCCATTTTATTTTAATGATAAAACCGCGGTATTGCACTAACGCGTCTAAATCAATTAGACGTTATATTCTCCACCGTCTTCTCGACCGTCCCCTATTCTTTTCCAATATATTTGGTAATAGAGAAACATCCGGTTCGATTGGCGATCGGCGATTCCGATTTCGCGACGGATCAGGTATCTCGTTACATCGACTGTCCACAAATCCGATCTGCAACAATTCCTCACGAGCGGTTCGCTGATTTTTACGATCGGTTTCCTGATTTTAGGATTGAACACCGGTTTGCAAAGTTCTTCGTATTCGTAGTTCATATCATGTTAAATTTGGTGGGCCTTGATATACAGTAGCATTAAGACGGCCAGGACGAACCAATTTTTGTATAAGCCGCAAAGAGCATCCAAAAAGAACGTTGCAGGCCTCAAAAGGCACCAATACACGATATTAATGTTGGAAATCACAGTGCAGACAGCAACAGTCGCAACGCTTGAAAAAATTTTTTGTCAAGACAAACACGACCGAACACGATCAAGCACACCAACCGACTCTTACTTTCAGTTCTCGACTACTGAGCGTACCATCAAATTCATCCTTCTACATCTCACTATTGTTACATTGTTTGCTTTTTTTCATATCTAATTTTATTGTGATCTCAGCATCCATACTATTGCGCCTTCCGAAAAATCTACAATGTGCAGTTTTGCACGTGTGCAATGAAGTCACCGCGAGGCACGTAAGTTCTCGAAAACGATATAGCGTTATTGACTTTCAGTGGTTTAATCTGTATAACTGCTATTGAACAGCTATCAAACAACTATTAAACAGCTATGAAACAACTAAAAACAGCTAAAAACAGCTATGAAACAGCTATCAAGCAGCTATTGAACCGCTATAAAACAGCTAAAAACAGCTAAAAACAGCTATCAAACAGCTCTTGAACAGCTATCAAACAACTAAAACAGCTATCTGTATAACTGCGATCTGTATAACTGCTATTGAATCGCTATCAAATTTCTTTAAAACAGCTATCAAGCAACTAAAAACATCTTTAAAAACAGCTATCAAACAACAATCCACATTGCCGAATACCAGCTAATTATCCTGGGGTTTCACTCCCTTAACCAGCAGAAGAAGAACCCATTCGACGGAGACGATCAGGAAAAATCACAGCAGCGATCAAATGCGCTTATCGGACAAATTTTACCAAACCGAACAACATTGTATGAGTCATCCCGGTGAGTCATCCTGGTGAGTGAGAATAAATGGCAACAGGGGATACAAGAACACACATATAAGCGAGCCGGGTACCTTTTCCAGTTTTTTTACCCGAAACTTGAACGGCTGATTTTAGCTGTTTTTAGCTGTGTCATAGCGGTTCAATAGCTGTTTGATAGCTGTTTCATTGCGGTTCAATAGCTGTTTGATAGCTGTTCAATAGCAGTTATACAGATCGCAGTTATACAGATAGCTGTTTTAGTTGTTTGATAGCTGTTCAAGAGCTGTTTGATAGCTGTTTTTAGCTGTTTTTAGCTGTTTTATAGCGGTTCAATAGTTGTTTGATAGCTGTTTCACAGCTGTTTTTAGCTGTTTTTAGTTGTTTCATAGCAGTTAATAGTTGTTTGATAGCTGTTCAATAGCAGTTATACAGATTAAACCACTGAAAGTCAATAACGCTATATCGTTTTCGAGAACTTACGTGCCTCGCGGTGACTTCATTGCACACGTGCAAAACTGCACATTGTAGATTTTTCGGAAGGCGCAATAGTATGGATGCTGAGATCACAATAAAATTAGATATGAAAAAAAGCAAACAATGTAACAATAGTGAGATGTAGAAGGATAAATTTGATGGTACGCTCAGTAGTCGAGAACTGAAAGTAAGAGTCGGTTGGTGTGCTTGATCGTGTTCGGTCGTGTTTGTCTTGACAAAAAATTTTTTCAAGCGTTGCGACTGTTGCTGTCTGCACTGTGATTTCCAACATTAATATCGTGTATTGGTGCCTTTTGAGGCCTGCAACGTTCTTTTTGGATGCTCTTTGCGGCTTATACAAAAATTGGTTCGTCCTGGCCGTCTTAATGCTACTGTATATCAAGGCCCACCAAATTTAACATGATATGAACTACGAATACGAAGAACTTTGCAAACCGGTGTTCAATCCTAAAATCAGGAAACCGATCGTAAAAATCAGCGAACCGCTCGTGAGGAATTGTTGCAGATCGGATTTGTGGACAGTCGATGTAACGAGATACCTGATCCGTCGCGAAATCGGAATCGCCGATCGCCAATCGAACCGGATGTTTCTCTATTACCAAATATATTGGAAAAGAATAGGGGACGGTCGAGAAGACGGTGGAGAATATAACGTCTAATTGATTTAGACGCGTTAGTGCAATACCGCGGTTTTATCATTAAAATAAAATGGATCTCGAAGAATTGTTTGAAGGAGAAGAAAAAATGGAAGTTGAAGCAAACGATAAAGAAATGGAAGTGAATGAAGAAGAAGAAATGTCTGATAAAGATGCAATATTGTCAGACGATTCGTGTTATGAGAGTAAAATGTCTGATACGGAAGAAATTTTCAGAGTGTTGAATCATACAGAAGTAAATGCGTTAAATCCTCTGACAAAGATGTGCTGCACATACTGTTATTTCACTCCAGAACAGGTGAAGTTTTGTGCGTCATGCATTGTGAGAATCAGTGGATTATTCACGATGTTATACGTTTATCGCAGACACGACACATGTCCGTATATTCTCATGGACGGTCTTTTTTGTTCATCTTGTGGAGACTCATTATATTTAATTTCACCGTGTAATCTGTGTCCTATGTATGTTTTTGTGTAAATTTTAACTGTGTAAATAGCCTGCAGTATTTTAGTGTATACATATTATTGTTTAAAATTAAGAGACTTTGGTCTGTATTCTGAAGGTGACTGACTCAAGAGCCGGAGGTTTCTGGTTCAAATCCAGCGGTGGTAGGCAAATTTTCTAAGTACAATAAAAATTTATTTAATTAAGCTTGTATGTAATAACGTGAAGAGTTAATGGAGAAACGCGAACGCGATACCCGCCCCCTCCTCCGCGGACCGACGCTGCCGTTGCACGCGGACCCTTCCCGATATGATAATTCCTCCGCATAAACGAAAGATTTTATAGTAACTACGATGATATCGTTCGTATAAGTTACTACAGAAGTAATACTCACGTAAACGTAAACTATTATAATTCCTGTCACATATAATCATTCTTTTTGTTACAGTGGATATGAGTAGACAACGTGCCCGCACTTGAAATAGAACTAAATAATATGGTGAGGATTCGGATCCCTCGCAATCCGGTACGTATGAATATTTTCATAGATTTCACATTTTTAAAATTTTTGTTTATCCTGTTTTCAGCACCATATATACATGCACGAGATAAAATAACATAAGGATTCGTAAACTTGGCGCGCCAGCGTTGGATAAATTGGTTTAGGACGATTGACCAGGAAAACAACGCTGAAATCTGGGAAAATTCCGCGGACATCGATATTTTTGGATTACGTCGTTTATTCGATATGGAGGACTTTGAAGAAGAAGAAGAAGAAGAACACTGGTAAGTTACTCGTTTTTCTAATACAAAATATTGAATAAACATTGCTTTATATTAATCATCTTGTTACATTTGTGTGTTTCAGGTAAAGAAGTTGCCTTGAACTCCCATTATTTTCTTACTTCCTCAGTTAAGATTGCGCTTTAAAAAAAAACACTATATCAATTTTGTAACTTATCTATAAGCAATATATATTTGTACGGATTCTAAGGATAAGACAAGGCGAGCGTTGTGTGCATGTATGTGTGGGTGTGTGTATAGGCAGAGTAATTAGGTGGCAGAAAGCGAGTAAATGTAAAATGATTTTGTAAAAAGTTGGCGTCCCTAAAAACGCTCTTTCAACCCCATCAGGGGAATAAAGTGCATAGTAATCTAACCTATTTATACGAATTCATGTTGACACAAAATTCATGCCACATGACAAATAAATAAGTATATAATATGGTAAAAGTTTAAATGATTTTTCCTTTTCATTTACCATTCATCCAATTCCCTGTCATTAAAATTAAGCTGTCTTCGTTTATCGTTTACTTAAATGTATTATTAAAAATTAAATATCGCGAAGATCTAAACAATTAAATATCGTTGGTGAAGAAAAGACGCGCGCGAACGGGGCCGAGAGTGAGAACGCGCGACGTTGACCACAGCTCTATTCATTTTAATTTCTCGCGGTATTTCCACAAAACACCTCGCATGCATTGTACTTGTTTATGTGAACAGTCAAATTAAGTATACGTGACAACGCTTACTCGCTATTACGTTCCTGGAATTCCTCCAGCGATGCTAGTATAGGCTAGATAACGCGCAACACGTACCATTTTTGCAGATTGAACGTACAAAAGAGTTCACAGTTTCTCGTAGCGATACTTTTAATCTCGCGTTTGTCACCCGCAAAAAATTCACCGTTAAACATAGGGTTTATCCATACATTGTCATGTCGTTGCATGACGTTCCGTATGCAGCCACGATCGAGTACAACGTCTCCCGCATTTTTGAGAAATTGACGGGGTTCGATGTGTTAAAATTTATTATCGCACCAGTCAGTATATGATGTCAGTATATGACTTTCAAGTATCTATCTCGCGCCATCTGAGTTCTGCCTCACTCACACTGTATCCGAGACCCACGTGTACAAAACGTTGACGTACCGAATCTTTCAGGCCTTCGAGACGTGCGATACAAGCGATGAGTGACTCTTTGAGACCGATCGATAATCGTGGCCGTTTAATTCGGCTTTGTTCTTCCAACGATTCGATAAACTCGTCACATCGTTGCTTCCACGCGGTAAATTCTTCCCGCTGTAACATCTTCAAACCTTTCGCTATCGTAACAAGAATCATCCGAAGGAACTGCATCTTCATCAGACATTTCTTCTTCTTCATTAACTTCAACTTTAATTTCTTCATTGATTTCAATTTTCTTTAGGAGGTGCGATTTCCATTTTACTTTACATAAAATTCGATGTACCAATTTCCGGATCTCGACTATTATTGAGTGAAGTCATCGTGACATTGTCCTCGATATCATATCATTGACCTGTACAGATTAAGTGCACATGTTCGATGATGTCATTGTGTGACATGTTGCGGCATGTTCTTGAAAACAATATCACGTCATTGGCTTATGCAAAAATTAAATTGTATTTAACTTCGTCCCTACCAACACCATGCTTACAGCAGCCGTATATCGGCGCGCTATTTGAAAATACAACAATTGCAATTTTGTGAACGTTCGATGAAATCATCAATTATCGTGACGCGTCGCAATATGTCTTTGAAAAAGGTATCACGCCATTGACTTGTGTGGATTTAATCTATATGATTGCAGCAGCCATACATCGGCGCTATGCAAGATTTGCATTTTTGCATGTGTTTGATGAAGTCAGTGCATAAGTATAAAAATGCTTAAACATCTCTTGTCGTAAAGATGATGAATCTGTATTTTGGCGAGTAGACCATTCTTCAGCTACATCTCGCACGCGAACGCGGTTTTGAGTGTAACAAGAACTTGTGTTGTTTGAGTTTAAATTTTTTTTGAAAAAATACGGTAAGAGAAAAATATATTTTATTTTTTGAGATTTAAAAACTGTTAAAATTTAATTACATAAAATTTATGAAACCGCCAATACAACCCATAATTATTGGGTTGTTGGACAGGGTTCTGCCTCGGATGTATCCCAAAACATATGATAATCTTATACATAGTTTCTGCATCATCGGGCTCGAGCCCTGCTACGTGGGACGGAGATCTCCACGTATACGCTTATGTCAGGGGTGCTATGCGGCGTTTCACCTTCAGTTGCGTGGATATGAAAGAAAAGTGCAATGGCATGGCATTTCATCGCGGTTGCATGGGTTCCCAATCCATGTTAAAACAATGTGCTTCAAGTGCGAAAAAATAATCATGCGTATAAGGACTGCAGATGAGTGCCGCGAGTGTATTGAAGCGTATTTAAACAATGAAAGAGAGTTTGCGAGATTCAATAGATGTCGTAAAATCTATGAGATAGAGCTTCATGAATGAGATTAGTATGTGATGATGAGAGTGAACAGCTTTGTATTGCGTGTGATTTATTGTAGTAGTATAATGCTAGTTGAGAGGAAAAATGTGTGAGTAAGTAAGAGGAGAATATGGATGAGTTTTATACTTATATATATATATATATATATATATATATATATATATTGTTGAACATGACGATTGCATATTGTATTATTGACGTTCTGTATATGTTGTTGGATATACTATGCTTGTCATACGTCGATGCATTGGCGGCGTGCGCAAAGAGTGAAAAAATTACGCTTAAATTTAAACGTTTATGTCTTATGTCGAGTTTATTGTGTGCAATCGGCAGATAGTTCTGTACTGCTAATGAACTACTACAATAAACTATTCTAAAGAACCTTTAGTGAAAATTTATACTATGTTTGACTAGCTTTCTGTCCCTGTTCCCGCAACATTTCCATATTACTGTATGACTTCAAATAATTAATGCGGAACTCGAACTTTATGCTTATAACGTACGTAGGAGCTGTCAGGGATAAATTTATCATTTTCTTCTATGCTATTTAAATCGCAAATATAACAGGTATGTTACTTCCTAAAAAATTATAATAAAAATAATGTTTAAAATATAATTAATATTTAAAATATAAATTGTATTAAATATAAATACTTAATAAATGTAGATTTGTTAAACATTTTTAACCAACTGAAATATTAGAAGATATTTAAATGTATATATAATATTAAATTTAAATAAAAGATATGTGAACGCGAACGAGAAGACGCGCGAACGGTGGAGAGATAACGGGTGACGGGAACGAGAGACGCGCGCGAACGGGAAGACGGAGGACGGGGAAAACATCTACGAGGGGGAGATAACGCGAGCGTGCCGTGTGATGTCACGCGGACCCTTTTCACCGCAGACCCCCTTTCACCGCTTACTGACGCGGCCGTTGCACGCGGACTCCCTACCCGCGGCGCGGCGTCTGAATCCGCGAACGCGGTTCCCCCTCTCCCCGCGGACCCCTCTACGCGCCAGCAGCAGCCATACATCGGCGCTATTTGCAAAATTTGCAGTTTTGCACGTGTCATTGTATAAATATAAAAAAATGTTTAATCATTTCTTGCTGGAAAAATGATGGATCTGGCGAGTGGACCATGTACAATGCGCTACATTACAAATAAATGTATATAATATGGTTTCTTCGTTTCCCTATAAAAAAATCCTGCAAAATATATATTTTAAAAATCTTTTAAATGAGAATACCCCCATTAATAATTTTTTACATTCTCTTCCTGACGGAAGAGATTTTACCACTTCTCAATATAAATATAAATTTATCTTGCTATGGTTTTATTGTCCGCAATTGCTCTGATCGTATCGCTGATAAGGCGTGCAATTTGATAAAAATTCGATTATTGATTGTGAATTATTAGCATACGTTTTGGATACTATTGTGTATAATGCGCTACATGATAAATAAATGCATATAATATGGTTAAAACATTTCCTTTTCATTTACCGTTCCCTTTTGTTAAGCTATCTTTATTTAGTAGTTTTCGCATAATTTCTGAACGAGAACGCGCGAGGGAAAGAGACACGCGCGAGGGAGAGATAACGCGAACGGGGGCCGGGAGTCGGGCGCGCAAACGGGGGCCGGGGGTTGGGAGGAACCGCGCGCGAACGAGAAGACGCGCGCGACCGGGGGCCGGGAGCGACCGAGAACGCGGGAGGGAAAGAGACCGCGCGAACGAGAAGACGCGCGCGACCGGGGGACGGGGGCGAAAGAGAGATAACGCGAGCGGGAGCGTGTGACGTCACGCGGACCGGCGCGGCCGTTGCACGCGGACCCCTTCCGCGGCGAAAACGCGAACGCTCCGCGGCGCGGCGAAAACGCGGTCACCCCGCGGCGCCGGAAAACGCGGACCCTCTCGCCCCGCGGCGCCGGAAAACGCGGACCCCCTCGCCCCGCGGCGTCGGAAAACGCGGTTCCCCCCTCCCACTCCTCGCAGCGCTCGAAAAACGCGGTTCCCTCTACCCTTCCCATGGCGCTCGAAAAACGCGGTTCCCCCCCTCCCCCTTCCCGCGGCGCTCGAAAAACGCGGTTTCTCCCTCCCCCGGTCTCCCCGACCCACGGTTTCCCCCCCTGCCCGCGGTTCTCCCCGACCCGCGGTTACCCCCCCCCCGCCCGCGGTTCTCCCCGCCCGCGGTCTCCCCCCCTCACCCCCCCCTTAGATCCACGGGTTAGAATCGGCCTAGCTTACCTACTGGTTACTGATCGAAAGATGGACAGACATGTAAATCTGCTGTACATGCATGATAACAACGTGGGACATTTTGCATGGATTAAGAACCTATCCCGCCTTGTGAGCTCGCAATTGAGCAGACACCATGGTCGGAAATACTTTTGTGATCGGTGAGTATACATCCAAATAAAAATAAAAAATAATTTTTACGTAAAAAATATATAAAACAATTTTATTATTTACAGATGTTTGCACTACTTCGGCTCCAACGAGAAATTGGAAGCCCACACCGTTGACTGTCAGGAGATGAACGACTGCGCGATCAAGTTAGCGAGCGATAACGACAAGTGATTGGCCTTTAAGAATCACAACAGAAAGGAACTAGTTCCTTTTATTGTATACGCCGACCTGGAATGTACCCTGGAGAAGATGGAAGCGGATCCGGAAACGTCCAGGTACACATATCAGCATCATCGCGTATTTAGCATAGGGTACTACGTGTGTTGCTCGAGTACGACGAGTCGTTATCAATGTATCGGTTTCGTCGTGATAAGGATTGCGTCGCGTGGTTCGCCACTGTCATTGTCCACTAATGTATCCATGGCAGATTTCACGCAAGACGAATGGGAAAATTTAAACAGCACAACGCCCTGTCACGTGTGCGAAAAACCGATCGAGCCAGACGACGTGCGAGTACGCGACCATTGTCACCTGACCGGTCGATATAGAGGTCCCGCGCACTCAAACTGTAATCTGAACTACAAAGATTCGCATTGCATTCCCATAGTTTTTCATAATTTATCGGGATACAATGCACATTTTATTATAATGAAAATAGCAACAGCATACGAAGGACATGTAGACTTACTCCCAATAAGAAAAATACATTTTGTTTACGAAAAACGTTAAAAGCACCGAAGATAAAGATAAGAAAAATTGCGTCAAATTTTGTAAATTATCCGCAGAAAATTTTGATTTGCTGACAAGAAAAGGCGTATTTCCGTACGAGTACATTGTCTGCGTCGAAAAATTGGAGGACTCGTGTTTACCACCGCGCGACTCGTTTTACAGTTCATTGACAGGTATCCGACAGGTATCATTGACAGGACCGTATCCGAAAGCGATTACGCGCACGCCGTCAACGTTTGGCAGCGGTTCTCCAATCGAACGCTCGGTGACTACAGCAATTTATATCTTAAAGCCGATGTCTTGCTGTTGACCGATATCTTTGAAAATTTTCGCGATAGTTGCGTCGCAAGTTATGGACTCGATTCGGCCTATTATTATAATCTACCGGGTTTTACGTGGGATGCTATGCTGAAGCATACGCGTATCAATTTCGAATTGCTCACCGACATTGACATGGTCATGTTTATCGAACGCGGTATACGCAGCGGTTAGAGTCAATGTTCAAACAGATACGCGCTGGCCAACAACAAGTACATACAGTCGTATGATCCATCGTAACCGTTGTCGTACCTGATGTATTTCGACGTAAACAACTTATACGGCTGGGCAATGTGCCAACCATTGCCATACGCAGATTTTCAATGGGTCGACGACGTAACCGATTTTAATGTTATGGATGTCGCGTTGAATTCCTCGATAGGCTACATTCTCGAAGTCGACTTAGAGTATCCGCAACATCTTCACGACGCGCACACTGACCTACCGTTTTGTCCGACGTGCAATATACCACCTGGTAAGCGGCAGGACAAGCTCCTCACAACATTATACGATAAGAAACGTTATGTCATACATTATTGCAACCTACAATTGTGTACTCGTCACGGTCTCCGTATATAAAAAATTCACCGCATATTGAAATTCGCGCAATCTCCATGGCTTCGCGATTATATAGAACTTAATACGAAATTTAGAACATTGGCCAAGAATGATTTCGATAAAAATTTATACAAATTGATGAACAACGCTGTGTTTGGCAAAACCATGGAGAATGTGCGCAATCACGTTGACGTGCGACTCGTGACTCATTGGGAGGGTAGATACGGCGCGGAGGCAATGATCGCGAAACCAAATTTTTACAGTTGAAACGTTTTTTTCGGAGAATCTAGTAGCAATAGAAATGCGAAAACTCGAAGTGAAGTTCGACAAACCAATCTACGTGGGTATGTGCATCCTCGATATATCCAAGACATGTTTGTACGAATTTCATCACGAGTACATGTTACCATTGTATCGCGACAAGTGTAAAGTCACGTACACCGATACGGACAATCTCATTTATCACATCGAGTGCGACGATGTGTATGATACCATGAAGCGTTACATTAATAAATTTGACACTAGCGATTACGCGGTCGATAATGCGTACGGTATTCCACTCGCCAATAAAAAAGTACCGGGCTTAATAAAAGACGAAATTAACGGTGCGATAATGACCGAATTCGTCGGGCTTAGAGCAAAGATGTACGCCTTGCGAGTGGACGGTAAGAAAGATACGAGAAAGGCTAAAGATGTTAAGAGTAACGTCGTAGCCAGGTCGATAACGTTCGACGATTACACGCAGTGTTTGCGCGACGAAATTAAAATGACGCGACAGCAGGCTTGCATAAGATATCCAAATAACGCGAGGTATGCACCGTGTCCAAAATGAAAATAACTCTAAGTCCGTACGATGATAAGCGATACGTTATACCCGGTTCTACCGAGACGCTGCCATGGAGGCATTATAAAATATTGTAAATATATATTGTATTTACATTTAGATATGTATGAAAATAAATGACTCATTTGTATGTATAATATGTTTTTATTTTGTAATAAATTTTTACAATACATTATTCTTGTGTATCCATAAATTGTGTGAATTATAAAATCCTAACCACTTTACATAAACCTCATCCTCCTTTTTGCGCAACACTTTTTCAACGAGATACACGTCGAGATTAGCAACGCGATTTAACTCGTATTTGTAAAAGCCGCCGGCGACGGGTTTTCCGCAGGAATCTTCCAACAGATACGTCACGGGATTAGTTTTCTGCACTTTGACAACTTTGACCTCTCATATCTTGAAGATAATGAGTGGGCTCAATCTGAAACTTTCAGAGAATCAATGTTTTATATATAACTATCGTTTAGCACCAAATTCAAGTCGGATTTCAAGGGTGGCGAAACAGGCTATTTTTGACGTCACTCTTTGCACGTTCTGCTGCACCTCGTTTGTTGGCGGCATCGCCATCATCTACGGGCGGCGCTATCCGTCGAATCTTGCGCGATTTCGCGTCAAAGTCGGTGCGACCACGCAAAGAGCGTTATCGCGCACGTAATTTCTGATTAATCCGCTCCATTGATAGTACGATTCCGCACCGCCTCTTCCAAGCAATATACCAAACTTGTTGATCGGCATTTCGATGTTGATTGAACGGATCGCTGTCGCGCCATTTAATTTATAATATGTCCAGCCTCGCGAAGTTTCTCGATAATCGGCAGGATCTCGTTATCGTGACCGGTGTGACCCGCTAGGCGCAAAGCTTCGAGCAATCGGAGGCGATCTACAAGCTCGTTGCTACAAACTTTCAACGTAACCGGAGTTGAAGCCACTACAAAATCGTTAAACGAAGCATTTGGTCGTTTTCGTTTGAGCTTTGGCTCTTCGTCTTCCCACGCCGTTTCATTCTCAATCTTTGACACATCAAATTTCTTACCAACGTTGTTTTCGGAAATTTGCCTTAGAAGCTCGATGATGAGTTTAGTGTCTCTCCAACGCGATATCTTCCTCTATTTTAACAGTTTTCAAGTGTGATACTTTTTGCGAATCGAATCGCTTGTTTTCGCAATTTGATTTGCTATCTTCTCGCGCTCTCTAATCTCCTCGCTGCTGTCCATGTTGCGATAACGTTGTTCAATCGACGCGTCGATAACAACTAACCACGTTTCGATATCGCAAAGTCGTTAAATCCTTTTTTGTATCGACCATTCAAAATTGCGCTGTCCTTGTTTATCACCACGAATCCATACTTTTGTTGCCAACACGTATGACACAATTTACTGAAATTATTGTAAGACGTGTGTGTTTACGTGATCGTTGTATATGTGTTTCAGATTGGTACCATCCTGTTTAAACATAATCAAGAAATTCGCGTTGTCGCGTATAAGATGCTTCAGTATCTTTGCATACGTCTGACAAAAATAGAAGGAGTCAACGTCCGCGTGCCGGCCCATTGCAAAGTATTCTCTTATCGTATCCTGCTTGTCGCACGCCACGTCATCAAAAATAAAAATAGAATTCGGGAGCGCCTCGCTCGGTAAAATGACGGAAATGACGTCACTGTTATTCGAAAACGTACCAATCTCTTCTATCGGTGTTAGTATATTCTCCAAATATCGATATTTCGGTTGTTGCAACGATTTCGAGTGCACGTACAAGTTTTCGAAACGTTCTCCATGTTTGCGTACCTCTTTCGTTAACTGCATCCTATTGTCAAAGTTTGTCACTTTGATCGTCCGCGATTGTCGTACGAACCGCATTTTACCTTCCCTCCACAACAAATAAAATATAGTATCGAGAAAGCTGGCTTATTTATAGAGGCGCGTAGAGCTGAGATGCTCAGTCTTTAAAATGTTTTTGCTCGTGTCGGATAACAGCAATATTTACGATTTAACCGCCGAGCAGTTGAAGTATATACCAAAGGTCATTCTGCTGCAACAGTTTTATAATTACATATATTATTTGTGGGATAAGCTTCCCGAACATATCAAGGCAGATTCGGAGGTTCAGCAATATTGTCGCTGTTTAATACATTATAATTTGCCGTGTCAGCAAATGCACATCGACGGTCCGCCGCTGTTGATAAAGAACTACGGCGAATACCGCCAAAGATAGGCCGAGGTCTGTTGAATCGCGCGATAAACGCGCTTCCGATCGAATTACATATCCCCGGCAATCAATTTTGCGGTCCGGGAACTTATTTAGAAACACGATTGGAAAGAGGTGATTGGGGTATTAATCCATTGGACGCAGCGTGTCGCGAGCACGACATAGCCTGCTCGCGTAGCAACAATCTCGCAGAACGACACGTGGCAGACAATATACTCGCCGCGAAAGCGCGAAAACGTGTCACCGCGAACAATTCGACTCTCGGAGAAAGAGCTGCGGCTACAGCCGTCTGGGCGGCCATGAAGGCTAACACAAACCTCGGTATGGGTTTGAAAACAAAGAAAAAAAAGAAGAACAAGCGAATACTTCCGGTGGCGAAACGCGGCGGTACCCTACCGATTCTACCGTTATTAGGGGTTCTCGGCTCGTTGGTCGGCGGAGCGGCGGGAGTCGCAAAGGCCGTGAATGATAATAAAGCCGCGCTGCGTCAGCTGGAAGAGATGCAACGTCACAATCGCGCCATGGAAGGTTACGGACTTTATTTCGCACCGTACAAACGCGGACGGGGAGTTTCGAGAAAAAAACGTCGAAGAGATGCTAAAAAGTCCCAAGGGTGTAACTATCAACGTACAACTGCAACAATTGGCAAAACGTATGCGCATTCCATATTTTAGAGGTATTTTCATGCGCGACTCGTTACCGATCGGCGGTATACGTCGAAACGAAAGCGGTATCGTGAGTTCGACCACCGAGAGAATTGACGCAGTATCTAGAGAACAATGTAATAGAGTACAATCGCACGCTTTATCAGCGATACGATCAGAGCGGACAACTGTGTCTGCGTTTTCTACAGTCGGTTGACAGTCAATTTAAAGACCGGTGTTACGCTGTTTAATCTCAGTATTCATTCAAACATGTCACTGACATTTACGCTCACCGGCAAGAGCAGCATCCTCGCGGTAAGTTACTTTCCCGCCGTGGATTTAAGCGATGGCGATTACGAAATCGGTCTGACAGATTTTGAAACCTACCACATGATATCGAATGTATCGTCGAACAATAAATTCTACTATGACAACGACAACAAGGAGATTATCATTCCCGAAGGATCGTACGAACTGCGTGATATAGACATGTATCTGAAACGCGCTCTTTTATGGGACCAATCCAATAATGTCTCGACAAACGAAGATGAACCGCACCCATTGATTATTATTCGGGCTAATAACAATACGATGAAGAGCGAGATCAAGTGCGCTTATCAGATAAATTTCACAAAACCGAACAACATTGGATCGTTGCTGGGATTTTCAGCAAATCGCGTGCTGGAGTCGCGACAATGGCACGAATCGGATGTTCCGATAAATATCATCAACGTAAACATCATTCGCATAGAGTATAACGTGACAGCGGGTGCGTACAGCAACGACAAGTACGTGCATACGATAGAGTTTTCACCGAGTGTGCCTCCAGGATATAAGATATCGGAAACGCCAACACAGGTTATTTACCTTCCGATCATCGTACGGAGCCTTTCGGTTTGACGCTTCGCATCGTGGATCAGGACGGTCGATTGATTGATTTTCGCGGAGAAGAGATCACCGTTAGACTGCACGTACGAAGACGACAGCGATAACGTGAGATGCTCGTACTGAACGAAGCTGAGCAGGTGCAACAGACGAGAAACAAAATTAGAGAGACAATCCGATTGTCAAAGAAGAAACTCACTGCGTTGAACGTTGAATTTTTGAAATCATTGGGTTTCGTCGTACGAAATGGCTAATATCTTAAATATTGGAGGTGAACCGATCTTTGACGACAGCGTCGTCAAGATTGAGAACACACGTACAATCCGTACGCCAACACAACGTTTGGACATAACGATAAGATAAGAATACCTATACAACAGCAGGATTTATACACGTTGCCGTGCGAGAGCTTTCTTTATTTTCTACGTTAAAGGAAGATTGACGATAAAGAGAAAAAATTACGAGTCTGTGACAACGATTGCGAATAATTGCGTGGCGTTCATGTTTGATGAATTTCGATACGAGCTCAATGGCGTGGAGATTGATCGCGACAGAAACGTTGGTATAACCAGTACCATCAAGAACTATGTATCGTTTATAAATGACAAAGCAAAAATTATGCAAAGTGCTGGATGGGACATTTTATTCCCGGAGAGATATTTCAACTTTTGCGTACTGCTCAACACATTGTTGGGCTTTTGCGAGGATTAAAAACGCGTGGTTGTTCACGCTCGTCACGAATTAATTTTGATACGAGCGCGCAGCAATAACAATTGCATTGTAGGAAATCCGGCGACGGAGCTGGAAATTCAATTGTTTAAAGTACAGTGGCGAATGCCTCACGTCACATTAAACGAGATCAATAAACTATCCATGCAACGGGCCTTGAAAAACGGGCAATATCTTAGTGATAGTTTCCGTTCGTAGGATCTGTATGAGTATCCCATGTTGCAGAGCACGACCAAGCATTCGTGGGCCGTCAAAACGGCGACTCAGCTGCAGAAGTCGCGGTACGTTATTTTTGCGCTGCAGACCGGGCGCAAGAATATCATGTGGCAAGATGTTAGCGTATTTGATGACTGTAACTTGACCAACGTGAAACTTTATCTAAACTCTATCCGCACGATGACATAAATCTGGATTTTGGCAAAAATCGATACGCCGTCCTTTTTTATATGTTTGCGCGTTTTCGTAAAGCTTATTACGGATACGACTTCTTCGATACACTTTGCACCGTGGTTACATTCCTGACAAAAGGACCTTTTGTAGTCATTAATTGCCCGCGACAAAACAAATCTGTCAAGAGCGCCACTGTGGATGTGCGAATAGAATTTGACTGCAAAGAGAATGTACCGGCAAATACTACCGCCTATTGTCTCATCTTGCATGATCGCGTAGTCGAATACTGTCGAACGTAGTGCGCAAAATCATGTAAATTGCAATATCAGCAGATATTGCGATATAAGAAACACTGATGTACTGCGATAAGATACAGATTGCTCCATCGTTTCGTCATGATCGTACCAACGTTTGTCCGGAGGTATGCGAACTATTCGAAATACGAACTGTTCGAATCGAACTCGAACCGAACTGTTCGATTCGAGTTCGAGATAAATAAATCCAAATTTTATCTCGAACTCGAACAGTTCGAGCCTTGTTACAGTTCACTCGAACTTTTTTCTTTCTTTTGGTAACATTCCGTTTTTGAACATGTTACGATTGATCACAATTATTTCTTCGTTAAATAACTCATTTTTTGCAATGTGGCCAATCAGTATGTCCAATCGATTGCAAAACGATTGCCATTCAAATCAATCAAATCTCTCGAATTTTGTGAATCTTCTTAAGTTTGATTTCTATTGCTGCACTGGTAAACTGGTGCAACACATTAATGCAATAAGTTAGAGTTTAGAGTAAAACAAAATTTACTTATCTTACTCTAACTTATTCAACCAGTAACCAGTGATCAGTGGACCAGTGGGCAGTGAGCAGTGAGCACTGAGCAGTTGCAGTCACACTACCAGTTCAGCGAGTGCAGCACCAGCAGCACTGCAGCCTGCGTGCAGCAATAGAAAACAAACTTTTGGTATCACGTTGATATGAATTATCAATTACTGGCGCGCTGGCGATAGCAAGAAAAGTGGAAGAATAATAAGATCTTTTTTCAAGCAAGTTTATATTCAAATTTAATATATTGACTTGGTATACTTTTCTATTTAATGATATTACCCAGCAAACACAATGCAACATGTAACGTACAGGTTAGTTGTAATTTCCTATTCAACAATATAAATGCAACATAATACATGTGTTATTTACATGTACGTTACCTATTGCATTGTGTTTTCTGGGTATCGTCTAAATCGTCTTAGCTTTTGTGTGTACTTGTGAATGAAAAAGTGGTTATGTGATTTGTATTATTTGTAAGCTTAGATAATTCCACTACTGTTTTGCTCTGTTATTGACATATTGCTTCGTGTGTGACAGATTGATTTAATTTTTCTGCACTGTATATCATTTATTTCAGTATTTCAAAAGATAAAGATATAGAAAGAAATGGAATTTAACAATTCGGATATTTCGGATATTGACTCTCCTGAACCTCTTCTCAACAGTAATGAAGGAAATAATAATGATGTCAATGTATCACAACATTCACAACAGCGAGCACAGCGGCATTACCAATAGAAAAAACGCAAGCCAAAATCAAAAGGTTGGAAAGATAAAGAAAACAAAAATAGAAATATACTAGAATATGTGGTAGAAACTGTAGAAAGTGTAGAAACTGATGTAACAAAACAAGCCAATACAAAAAATTCTCAAAATAAAAATGTATATGAACATGAAAATGATGATGAAGATAATGAAGATAATAATGAAAGCAAAGATTTTGGTGTCAGTTTCGTATGGGATTTTTTCAAGAAGATAGATAAAAATTCTGCTCAATGTAAAGCAAAAGAGTGTTTAAAAATTCTGTCAACACCAACGAGCACTACCTCTACATTAAAGCGGCATCTTAAAATGCACCCTGAAGAAAACAAGAAAATGTTAGAGCTTGAAGAAGAGAAAAAAAGCTCAAATTAAAAAGACAAGCAAGCAATAAAAATAACGTTTTAATACAGTCTTTTTTACCTAATATTTTTCAAAGGCATACTTCTTATTTAAAGACTTCCTAAAAAAAATGAAGCTGGATGAAGTAGTGGGGAAAATGATTGCCTTAGATTTTCAACCTTATTCTATTGTTGAAGATCGCGATTTTAGAGAACTTACTTACGAGCTTGACCCAAGATATACACTTCCTTCTCACAGTAAAGTTGGAAGAAACATAGTGCCTAATTTGTATGAAAAAGTGAAAACTAGTATCTCTCAAAGAAATGATTGATAAAGATAAGTTAAATGTCGAATCATTATGTTTTATGACTGATCTATGGACATCACGAGCAGGGCATCATTATATTGCATTTAATTGCCAGTATATCAACAGTGACTTCTTTCTTATCAGCAAGAACTTAGGCTGTTACAATTTTCCAGCGCCTCATACAGCAAAAGCTATTTCAGATAAACTTGAAGACATGTTGTCAGAATAGAAAATAGATATTAAAATTCCATTATATACAGTTACTGATAACGCTGCTAACATGATTGCTGCGTTGTCCTCTCTAGATAATTTCAATCACTTGTTATGTGCTGATCATACTCTTCTACTATGTATAAGACATGCAAGAATTGGCTTAGAACTCGACGGGATACTAGAAAAGTTACAGCCTTTACAAATTACCTCTTCATGAGATGATTACAATGGTCAAAACACGTTGGAATACAGAATATCTGTTGCTGAACCGATCGGTAGAACAAGAGAAAGCAATTGTTGCAGAGTGATATGAGGCGGGCAAAAATAATCTAACTCATACTGAATGGAATTTAGTAAAAAGTAATTTCTTATTCTTTTCTATTTCGCTTTTTCTATAGTCATTATTGAGAAATTTTACTTTTTATTTGGTTTTTCAATAATTTTTAACAGTTTGTGATCGCATTTATTATTTTCTTTTTTTTTTGGAAAGTTCTCGGATTCTCGGGTGAGGAGTGATAGGTGCCTTCAACCTAATCCTAAGGTTATATAGCACAGAGTCTCTGTTCCTTGTTTGTGACGTACTTATGCACGGTTTCTTCACCGTCGGATAACTTTATTCTTAGGATAAACTCACTCTTTGCCTCTGTCTAAGCTAACTCTTAGAAAGGGATGAAGAGTGAATTTAAACTAAGGATAAAGTTACCGACGGTGAAGAAACCGGGCATTAGTCCTATTCGTTGAATTTTTTGTCTTCTATGATGGTCGCATTTATTTAAAACTGAAGGTTATACTAAGAATAATTCTTTTTGCAGATGTGACAATTATTTTAAAGCCTATTGCTGATGTCACTGCCCCTCTCGGCAGTTCAAATTTACCAACAGCTTCAATGTTGCTTCCAGTTATTTATAGTATTGAAACTGAACTCAATAAGTTTATTGATGCTAAAACCCAAGATAGTGCTGACAATAGCATAATATTTGCTCGAAATCTGTTAAAAAAAGTTCAAAATCGTTTCAGAGCTTATAAAAATGATGATGTGTACATTCTTGCTATGGCAGTCGATCCCAGATATAGATTGGCAATATTAACAGATCCTGCAGAAGTTGAATCAGCTACCAAGAAGTTGAAGAAAGAGGTTCATAAAGCATACCACAAATCAGTTAAAACAAACACAAGTACTCAAATTGCTTCAGATCCTAAATTAAATCAACCGCAAGTATCAGGATGTCAACAGTCCATGATAACCGAAAGTACTGAAACTACTTCAGTTTGTCAGTCCTCATCAAATTCTGTTTGGGATGCGGTTTGAGAGAGATGCACTATTTACAATTTACGCTGTGACTTTATGGATATGCAGGAGATTTTAGACATAGAGGTAAATCGATATGTTAGATGTTAGTTGCAATTTTAATTTAATAAAAGAGTAAGATAAAATTTGAATTTATTAATTATAATGCTCTTTTATTTAAGTAATAGTTGAGTGTTTACCGTTATGACCGTTGCCATTTTGTTTAGTTTTAAGTCAAAAATAGATATAAAATTTCAATGATAACATTTTCAATTACGCATATGTTATTTAGCCCTTAGCTCTCACTTTATTCTAGGTTGAAAACTTTCTTCATACTAAAAATATTGATGTTTTTAATGATCCCACAAAGTGGTAGCGTGAGAATTTCTCTACCTTTAGACACGTTGGGATTGTTGCACGGCATTATTTGGGGCTTGCGGCAACTGAAGTTTCGAGTGAAAGACTTTTTTCACATGCAGGTGCAATAGTAACTAATCGTAGAAAAAATTTGACGACAGAGCATGTTGAGCAATTGGTATTTCTTCATGACAATCTTTAATCTCTGATTCTAACTGTTTAGCTGGTTTAACATTCTTTTTTTTTACTTAAGATTAATATACAATAAGTTACATGTGGTTTTTGGTATTCTTGGCTTTGATCCTTATTTCTGACCTTACTTCTTATTTCTTAATTCTTATTTAATAATTTTTAGATTGTACTTTATGTGTTGTCACGACTTTTACACTCCCGAACCGCTCCGGGACGTGTGTCGGATCAAAAGGGAGTATAGGAGAGAGGGGTGGTGGGCCTCTCCGACCGGTCTCTCGCTCCGACCGGAATCCAACGCGAAATCCGAAAGTTGGGCGCCAGACGCGTAGATTCGCGTCCGCGAAATCGCGAAATTTTAAATCAGAAACGCCAGACGCGAGTAATTCGGTGGGCGAGAGATCGGCCAGCTCGACTTAACCGGGAGGGGCGGGGTGATGAAGGGCGGCGCGGTATTCGGCGGGGTGACGCAAGAATTAGATACTCAAATATAACAAAGGAACATGACGCGGTTTATTATAACAAAAAAATACAATAAGATAAAGCATCCGAAACTGAACGCGCAACATAAACAATTAGAAATCAAACGCGAGGTGACCACTCGGGAAAACACGACACGAATGACATATAATCGAGTTCCGATCTTAATGGCGCGAGTAAAGCGAAATAAAGCTGTCGGTTACAACCAGCGAACTTGGCAGAACGAAGTAGGCGCGAGAGAATTGAGTATTGAGTGTAACCGAGGTCACCTTGAATAATCCGCGTACGCGAAAGTCGGTTTAGCCAAAGAAAACGAAAGGCGATACTTTAATCGGGAAATAAACGGGATATCGCAATTTAAGAATGAACGGAAAATAAACGGTCAGAGTAGGAAACGCGACGTATTAAATACAATCTTTCTGATCGAACGAAACATAATCTTAAAGCTAAGGGTGAACGCAAGTAACGCAGAAATGAAATAACGCAATTACTGCCGCGAATAGAATGACACGAGAGTCACGCCAGAACTCTGTCGCCACAGAAAATGACGCTCTATCAAGCGAGCACGAATTCTCGAACAACGAGGTCAATATCGCATGTCCTTCGCTAGGACGGAAGCTCGCAAATACGCAATACGGGAAGCGCGACTACGACGGAGTAACGCGAAATAGCGTGCTCAATTACATGAGACGGACAAGCTCTACGAGCGAACTCGACGCTAACGCAAAACCGACGCGAAAACCGAAACGGACGCCATTACGCAACGACACCACAATTATTCAACGCGAAACAGACATCACACGAACGAGAGACGCGAATATCGAAGATCACGCCATCAATACAACGACGCACCGCTCACTCAACGTGAAGTCGACGCCACACGCACAAGAGACGCGAACATTAACGCGAATTTCTCACGAAAGACTATTACGATCTCCAGGGGCTCGATGTATTATTTCTACCGCGACCCCACGGCCACGATACCATCCCGAGGCCCCTTGCTCTCGCTATCGATCGCAAAGATTTTCCTCGGCTCCTCGAGAGCCTTACATACCGCGATTCTACTCTAGTTTCCCGAGCGAGAGCGCGTACCGGAGGGCGGTGTCGTGGCTTACATTAACGAATTTACTTGCGGGCAACCTCACCGGTGTATGCCTCCTCTCGGGGCTCCTCGCCGTCGCCTCGTATCGGCTATCTCGTTCCCGGGACTCAACTCCACTCGGCTATCGCGAATTTCGGCTCGCACGTTTGCCTACGCCGACAGACGACCAGAGAGTAACGCGACAATCCGCTCGATCGCAAAATCGATGCGGCCTCCCCTCTGCGGGGCGCGTACGAGCTAATAGAATTTACGCTCGCTAGCTCGCGAGATTCCGGCGCAAGGCCGTCGCATGGGGGCGCAACGGTCCTTCGGCGGCGCGGCGACTTTTAGATTTCGGTCCTTGGCAGCGGACGGGACTTCTTTCCTGCCGATACATCTCCGGTTTGACCTTGGGGCGGTGGCCATCCACCCCAGAGGTCTGTGCCATACGGAGGTAATTCCTGACGAAGGCGGGTTCACCCAGGGCCCTGGGGTCCCGCTATCGGCGATTCCGTCCGTCGCTGCGTCGTGCGCCGTATGCCTGCCTGACTCGCTACCACCGCCGGCCCGCGATCCCTGCCGCTTCCTCTCTAGCCCTTCGTCTATGATTTCGGAGTCCTCCCGGACCCCTCCTCGGTTGTTGCTCCCTCGTAGAGTTGCTCCGTGATGCGGGTGAGGCGCCGCGTATTTTACAATAAAGAAAAAAAAGGAATCAGTACGCGAAAACATAATATAAATCGGCCCCTGGAGATCTCGTCGTGGCCTCCCTGGTCCGTCCCTCGACGCGAATTTACGCGCTTTGTGACGGCGGCGGGACGCCGTGACGAGGCGGCGGGCCGCAACGTCACAGTGTGTATGTGACATGTGTATGCGATTTAAAAATATTCATATTTTTTTATACTATATTCCTCTCTTTCTTATAATTTCTAATTTTAAGAGACAGTAAATTTGCGCAGTTATTGTATATTCACTAAAGTTTTTTAATTAACGTCACAATTTTAAGTCGTAACATTAATTTATTTTACATGTATTTTTTGTTTTAAAAAAGCTTCTTTATGATTTTTTTTAAATTTCAAGCAATAAACATGTACAACTTTTATTGTAATATTATTCATTTTGCAATTTTTAGTTTCAACTTTAGAAAAACGTAAAATCAAAGCATTGTAAAAGTAATAAGAGCGTTTGAGTTTTAATAAAATTCTATTTGTATTATAAACAATACATAGATTTAGCTAATATTGTTCTGACTTTGACCCTGACTCCTCTCTTGGCAGTTCTGACTTTTCATGATCTTTTATTTTATAATATTTTAAAAGTTTCCCACTGTGTGTGTCCTTGATTTAATTTATTATTTAAATCAAGGACATCCGAAATTATGCAAAATTAGAATCAGTATCTGTTTCTGTTTCAATATAGTAAATATAGTTCTCTGTTTAATCATTTTAAACATGAAGTTAAGATTTCTATTACTTCTAAATAATAAAATATTTTTAGATCAGCCTAAAGTTTCATTGAATAAGATAAAAGTTGAATGTATTAACGTAAAGCTTAAAATATGTTAAGTTTGAATTCATGGATTGGTTTTCGGATTCGAGTTCGAATTCAAGTTCGAAGCTTATAAAGAAAAGTTCGAGTTCGGTTCGACAAAAAAAACTCGGGTTCGCCCATCTAAAGGTCGATCTGCAAGAATTTACCGTTGGGATGAAATTTGTCGTAAAAGAGGTGGCGGTTCTGAGAAACGGGACCGTTTTGGCGCATTACATTTATACATGTCCCATGCCATGGAGTCTCCTTATGAAATCCGACAAGTCATGCGTTTCCTGGTTAATTGCAAATCACCATGGACTACGATGGGAGGATGGAAACATGCCGTACAGCATGGCGAAACATCTAATTACATTGGCCGTACTTGGAGAGTGTGACGAGACGTCGACTTTTGTGTACGTCAAGGGATGCCAGAAACGAGAATGGCTGGTGGATCTGCTTGAGAGTAAAGCGAGAAAAAAATCTAAACATCGAGACTCTGGATGCAAATTACGAAGATATCGAATCTTTAAATAATCTAAATGTTACTAATACTGTAAGATGCGGAAAACATGTTAAGAATTGCGCATTACAAAATGTATTAAAAATATTTAACTGGTGGTCGCGACACCAGAAAATTTATGATTTTAAAAATAAACTATATATATGTATATATAAATGTTTTATTTCCTTTTCCCACATAGTTTGTAGTATAATGTAGCTGTTTTAGTTGTTTATTTGTTTTAAAGATGTTTGAGTTGTTTTTAAAGACGTTTTAGTTGTTTTTAAAGATGTTTAATAGCTGTTTTTAGTTGTTTGATAGTTGTTTGATGGATATTTAATAGCTGTTTTTAGTTGTTTGGTAGATGTTTAATAGCTGTTTTATAGATATTTAATAGCTGTTTTAAAGATGTTTTTAGTTATTTTTAAAGACGTTTTAAAGATGTTTTAAAGATGTTTGACAGCGGTTCAATGGCAGTTATATAGATCAAATCATCGAAAGTCAATGGCGCGTTATCGTTTTCAAGAACATACGTGCCTCGCGGTGACTTCATCGCACACGTGAAAAACACATTGTAGATTTTTCGGAAGGCGCAAATGTATGGCTGCTGAGATCAAGGTAAAATTATGTATGATATACAAAACAATACAAACGATGTGACGTTAGTGAGATATAAAAAAATGAATTTGAAGGTACGCTCAGTAGTCGAGGACTGGAAGTAAAAGTCGGTTGTCGTGCTTGATCTTGGGGCTTATACAGACAATTGCTTCGCCATCTTAAGAGCTGTATAGCTCGCAGGCCATAAACATAAGAAGAGAATTGGAAGTCGTGAGTGCAAGTAAGCAAAGTGCATATAAAATGGATCTCAAAGAATTGTTTGGAAGGAGATGAAATAGAAGTTGAAGCAAATAATAAAGAAATGGAAGTGAATGAAGAGGAAGAAATGGAAGTTGATGATGACGCAATTCTGTCAGACGATTCGTGTTATAATAGTGAAATGTCTGGTGAGGATATTCCAGACGAAATTTTCAAAGTTTTGAATCAAACAGAAGTGAATACGTTAAACCCTTTGAAAAAGATGTGTTGCACATACTCTTATTTCACTTCAAGACATGTGAAGTTTTGTGCGTCATGCATTGTCAGAATAAGCGGATTGTTCTCAATGTTGTACGCTGTTCGTAGACACGACACATGTCCGCATATTCTCATGGATGGTCTCTTCTGTTCATCTTGTGAAGACCCATTATATCTAATTTTACCATGTAATCTGTGTCCTATGTGTGTTTTTGTGTAACTGTTTTGAAATAGCCTGCAGTATTTTTAACTATTTTAGTGTATACATATTATTGTCTAAAATTAAAGAAAATTAAGAGACTATGGCCTGTATTCATAGTCGGATCTTATTTCGAGACCGTCTTAAGTTATGTTGTAACCGGACACGGCTACGGGAAGGCACGATTGTCAAATTACGTCTTCCTATCTAACGGTCGCCATTTGTTAAGTTTAACCACTAACTACCGAGGTGTGCTGATATTAGCTTTTTATGGTTTAGGTTGCTGCACCTGATGCCTTGTAGTCGCTGCTCACTCCCCGGATCCTCGCTTTATCGCATACCAGGTCTACGTGGGACAACGATGGACAAACACAAAAGTGTCAGGTAAGTATCGATTTCGCAGTTCCCTTTTATTAACTATTTTCTTGTTTCAGATCCCCGGCTTCGTCTGATCGTCGATGCTGCGCCTCCCGGATCTTTGCTTTACCGCATACCAGGACTACGTGGGACAACCGATGGACCTCCGCCAAAGGACAAGGTAAGTATAAGATAAGTATGAAAATCAATGTCCCTTTTTAAAACTATTTCCTTGTTTTAGATTCGCGGCCTTGGTTGATCATCGATGCTGCACTGCCTGGATCCTCGCTTCACCGCATACCAGGACTACGTGGGACAATCGATGGATCTTGATCGTGGGACAAGGTAAGTATAAGTACAGTCAGTGTTGTTTTAAATTTTACAAAAACGATTTATTCCTTCCAAATCGGTGATTATCATTTATTATGCCTTGCACATTTATGATTTCTTCACGTTCGATCGGTTTCTGCCTGTCGACTCACAATCTACGGTGTTACACGAATGTTCCGCGGATCGCACGCACAATGTCCGGATTGTAATATACTTATTATCGTATTTGAGAGGCGAATAAGCGTTTAATCGCGTACAGTCGTTTGTATTCAGGCAACCATGTACCTCTCGTCGTTGAGACGAGTGATTCTTACGCGTTTTATTACGCGGGAGTTTTCGTTTGTAAGAGGTCGCACGTAATACGTCCGCACGCTACGACTCCCTACGAAAGACTGCATTGGTTTCCCACCGTTTTGAAAGTTTCCCCACTCCGATAGTTTATCCCTACTCACGGGTTGTTATTCCGTTGCCGCATGACGTCGACCGTTCTTGTACCCATTTTTGCTGGGCACGGTGTGCCCTTTTTTTAATAACGTTATCTTGCGTATCAGTCCGCAAACAAACTTACCGCGGCAACCGACTCGGAACGCCGAGCGGTGCCGAAAACGGCCGAAAGCCGCCAAACGCAATCGCGGCGTCGGGACGCCGTACTTCTCGAACGCTCCGCCACTCCATCCCGGCGCGCGCGATTACCGTCGCGTATACCTCCGCCACGCCGACACATCATCGCGAGTGTATATAAACCGAGCAATTGTTGCTAACTTTTAGATTCCGCCGTGAGCCAGCCACCAACCCGACCAATTCCTCGCTGTTCACGGATCCCGCAATCCCACAGTCGAACAACCAGGAGGTAGAGTTTTCTCTGGCTCTGACGAGTGAAGCATCTAAGCGGTTGACTCGATCTTCTATCCGAAACCCGTGACACTGGAGTGAACCAGGGTAAGAGAGTCTTCTCTTACTCGCCAAGGGTCTTGGCCACCCGGTGCCGCCTTCCGCCACAAATCGATGCGCCAGGAGATAGAGAGTATTTCCCTATCTCCGCTAAGGGTCTTAGCCGCTCAATATTGCATCTAATCGCGCTCCAGCGCCGCGTGCGGTTACCGCCGCCGCTGTCCGAGCTTGCGCTAATGCGCCAATCCGCGAACTCCGCGATCCTCTGTATATATTGTAACCGCGTCCGCGCACTGTATAGCGCCGCTATCGTAACCACGTCCGCGAACTCCGCGATTTCCTGATATCACCGCATCTGTATATACCGCCGCTATCGTACCCGCGTCCGCGCACTTTTGTACATATCTATTGACGCCGCGATCACACCAATGTAATTGCGCTTAATTAAATTGTAACGATGCGCCCCGAAACGCATCATTCCCGGCGAGCATCAGCCGGACGCCGCCCGGCCGAACACCCGCCAGGCGAGACAAGGCACGATGTGCCCTTTTTTAATCCATCTATCCCGTGTATTAGTCCGCAAACGGACTTAGCGCGGCAACCGACTCGGAGCGCCGAGCGGTGCCGAAAACGGCCGAGAGCCACCGAACGCAACCGCGACGTCGGGGCGCGGTACTTCCCGAACGCTCCGTCGCTCCGTCCCGGCGCGCGTCGTTGCCGTCGCGTATACCTCCGCCACGCCGACTCACCATCGCGGGTATATAAACCGAGCAATGTTACTAACAGAGAGAAACCTGAGAGCGACCATCCCCGTTTCGGGGGACGCCTGTCTTAATCTGCCCTCTGACAAAGTGGACGTCAACTACGGCGTTACGCTCGGTAACGATACATGGGTTCGTGTCCGTGCTATGGTTCGTGTCCGAACTACTCAGATGGAGGGGATATGCTGGTCGCGCAAGCCGCTCCTCTGTCCGTGTACGCTCGGCATTCGGCAAGCTTCGAACGGGGAGAGAGGGACAGACATACGATCTGCTGTCTCCTTCTCTCTTGAGCTGTAACGTTGTCGGCGTTGCCGCTTTGCACGCTCCGGCTATTCCACACCGGGTATCGCCTCTCGTGTTCCGCCGAGTGCCGATGAGTCTCGAGTCGGCAAATTGACGATGCGCTATGTTACATTTATGTTTATATTTACGAGTTATAATTGTTATATTTATAAATATTGCAATTATATTTACAAAAAAATTGCAAATAAATAAATAAATTTTATTAAACAAAATCGCGTATGATCATGTACTTCCGTAGTTTCCGTACCGTTAAAATTAAACATAAAATTAATTAATTAAATAAATATTTATAAACATAAAAACTAAAATTCGTAAATGTAATGTATGGAAATTCCCGTTCCGGCCAATATCCTTTTTCATCTAGAAAAAAGTCATATTAAAAACATTAACTTTGACATAATATTTAAATTTAATATTTTGATGCATAATAATAGAAAAATATTAACTATATCAAGAAAAAAAGGTAGTTTATAGTGTTTTTTTACTCTTATTAAATTTGCCAAATCGCGAGCACTAAAAGAGGGATATTGGATTGAAATAAAAACAATTTATTATACAAATAATGCACACGGTTAATGTTTCGACTATATTTAGTCTTTTTCGGAACGGATTATTACGAAAAAAGAAGATAAATATCAAGAAACATGATAATTAATAATCAATAAGAACAATGATAATGATAAGTACAATGATGATAATTAATGTTTATTTTTAACATACTAAAACATTAAACATTAGTCTAGACTAAAACATTAAACAATCACCTAACAATATAAACAAAATAAACAAATAATCTAATTGAATCACAAATATAAAAACGCCGGAATAATCGAATGAAACCATGGCAAGATAAATTTATATTTATATTGAGAAGTGGTAAAATTTCTTCCGTCAGAAAGAGAATGTAAAAAATTATTAATGGGGGTATTCTGATTTAAAAGATTTTTAAAATACAATATATTTTGCAGGATTTTTTTATAGGGAAGAAAGTGAATAACGTTAAACTTTGCATGTTCACTTCACCTTATTTTAAAATTTTATTTTTTTTTTAAGTAACAAAAATGCTTTTTTTCTATTATATTATAGGTATTCTGGTCACTAGAAGATATAAATGACAAATGGTGTAAATAATTCTAGCTGTTCTATAGGTATCTGAAACGCAAAAAGCTAAAATTTTCTTATTCAGAAGAAGTATATTATGTGGCTATCGTCTGAACTAAAACTAAACCAATATTTCCATTCTAGGCAGCCTTTTTATCAAAAATATTATTAATCAATATTAAATAAACAATTTACGGTCTGAGCTTGAATTTTATAGTAGCCTAATAATATTTTTTATATACTATATTTACATATTTTTTTCTAACTTAATAAACTACCCGCCGACTAAACTTGTCAGACTTATAACACTGCTCCTATTGGAGTAGTAAAATCACCTCACTCCCCTCTAATTAAATCGATTTAAATAATAGTAAAAAATTTACTACTCCAACAGGAGCTGTGTTGTAAGTCTGACAGGTTATGTCGGAGCGCAGTTTATTAAGATTGGAAAAAATATACGTGTAATACACAAAAAATATTATTAGGCTATTAAGATCCAAGCTCGGACCGTAAACAGCTTATTTAATATTGATTGATTGTATAACGGTCATAAAACGGGGAGTATTTCTCTTATATTATTAAAAATATTATAACTTTTTTAAAAATTTTGTTAGTATTTTATTTAAAAAAAAAACTAATAAACGTATAATGTTTATTCTAGTTCAGACAATAACCACACTTATTCTGAATAAGAAAATTTTTTGTTTTTGGGTTTCTGATACCTAATAGAACAGCCAGAATCATTTACTCCGTCTGTCATTTACACCTTCTAGTGATCAGGATATAACATAAAAAAATAGCATTTTTCTTACTTAAAAAATAAAAATAAATCCTTAAAATAAGTTTAAATAAGAACATGCAAAGTTTAACAATATTCGCTTTCTTTGTTCCGCTATAAAAAATTCTTATGTATAAAAAATACTTATTTTTAAGGCCTTTCAAACCAGAGTACGCCCTTAATTTATTGTTTGTTATAAATATACTAGCTGGGTACCCGGGCTTCGCCCCGGAGGACATATGTAATAAGTCTCTATCTCCCTCCCTCTCTCTCTCTCTTTCTCTCTCTTTCTTTCTCTTTCTCACTCTGTCCCTCTCTGTCCTTCTCTCTCCCTTTTTTCCTCCCTCTTCTTCCCTCTTCCTCTCCCTCCCCCTCCTTCTCCCTCTAAGATCGGTAACAAAAAACTATACAGTTTATAACACTCCCCGGGAAATTCTACCCCTATTTTATATACAAATCTTTAAAATTCGGTCAATTATTTCCCGAAAAATTCGTCAAACTTTTAATACCGGTTTTTAAAAAAATCGGTAACAAAAAATTATATAATTTATAGCATTCCCCGGAAAATTCAAGCCTTACTTTATGTACAATTCTTTGAGATTCGATCATTCGGAACCGGTTTCCAAAAAGATCGTTAACAAAAAATAGTACACTTTATAACACTCTCCGAGAAATTCTACTTTTTTTTCATGTACAATTTTTTGAGATTTAATCAATTATTTCCCGAAAAATTTGAAAAATTAAAAAAACCGGTTTCCGAAAAGATCGGTAACAAAAACTGTACACATAATGGCGCTCCCCAAAAAATTCTACCTCTACTTCATATACAATTCTTTAAGATTCGGTCAATAAATTCCCGAAAAATTAAAAAATTTTTTATACCGGCTTTCAAAAAGATCGGTAACAAAAAATTATACACTTTATAGCACTCCCCGGAAATTTCTACCCTTGTTTGATCTATAATTCTTTGAGATTCGGTGAATTATTTCCCTAAAAATAAAAGAATTAGAAAAACCGGTTTCCAGAAAATCGGTAACAAAAAACTATACACATAGTGGCACTCTCCGGAAAATTCTACCCCTATTTCATATACTTTTGACAAAAATTCGGTTCAGGGGTTTGGACTGGGCGTTGATGAGTCAGTGAGTGAGTGAGTCAGTCAGTCAGTCAGTCAGGACATCTTCCTTTATATATATATAGATTGTTATTAATTATATACATATAAGTATTAGAAAGCATATGGTATAAAATAATTTCAATATTCAAATTATTGTAGAAAAAAAATCAATTATTTACATTTTCTTCTGTGTACGTGTGTATGCGTGATGTTATTGACAATAGTTTCTTTGCACGTTTACATTTCTTTCACAGATTTTTTACACGCTTAATTTTCACAAATGTGATGTCAAATACAGACAAGATGTTTGTTTATCTGTTATAAGCGTTATTTCGAATGCAAGATTTTAATAATCAAACGTTTTTAATATTCAAACATTTTTAAATTGCAAACGAGGGACAAGTAATATCATCTACACAGCATGTAGCCTTAAAATACTATGATCTTTTCTAGCAGCACTAACGTATAATTTGTCCGCCGACATTACGAATTTCTTCTGCAGCAACACATAAAATGTTGAACAGTTTCCTCGAATGGTTGTAACAACGTCTGTATGTCCTTGCATTATTAATTCGTTAAGGTAGTTCACATTCTCATTCTAAAATAATAATCCTATTAAAAAATGTTTATTCTTCTTTAAAGAAAATGCTGTCTCGAATGTTATTCTTTCAAAAAATTTTGACGGACTTGGAAGAAAAAGTTTATATATAGGTATATAGAGACAGAAACTTATCTTAACTTTTAAAATATATTTTAAATTTTTTTAATGCATATAATGCGCGTGTGAGTATGAAAATGCAATTTGTTTTCCTATATAAATGTGATAAATATTATTTTTTAAAAGCTTAATGACAATAATAATCAACGGCAAGACGTTTGTGTGTGATAAAAAATTTACAACATAAAAATACACAAATATATATAATTAAATGTAAAATATGTGTGTTTAATTAATAATATTCACGATGTTTAGAAATACAAATTGGATTTTCATATTCACACGCGTGTGGCCGGGTATTAAAAAAAGAGGTGTGGCCTCGGAAGGTTAATGATGCAAGAGCATGCAGACGTTGTTATAATCGTTCATGAAAACTGTTCAATATTTTATGTGATTGTTGCAGAAGATATTCGTAATGTCGGCGAATAAATTATACGCTAGTGCTTCTAGAGAAAATCGTAGTATTTTAAGACTACATGCTGTGGATGATATTGCTGGTCACTCGTTTGCAGATTGAAAATGTTAAACGTTTGATTATCAAAATCTTGCATTTGAAGTCACGCTTATAACAGATAAATAAAAATTTTGTCTGTATTTGACATCACACTTGTGAAAGTTAAGCGTGTAAAAAATCTGCAAAAGAAATGTAAACGTGCAAAAAGACTTGTCAATAATATCACACACACACGCACACATAGTAGAAAATGTAAATAATTGATTTCTTTATTATTACAATAAATTAAATATTGAAATTATTTTGTACCATATGCTTCCTCACACTTATATGTATGTAATTAATAACAATATGTTAATGACAAATAATAAATTACAAGGGCATATTCTGGTTTGAAAGATCTTAAGGACGTTCTCCGAAAAATCGATTTTCTCTACATTTTTTTTTAAACTGTGAATATAGATTAATTTAGGTGTGCTTTATACGTGGTATTTCAATACCTCTTACGGTATTAAAAATCGAGATATTGAGCGTCAAAGTTTCAACTTTTAACATGGAATTCCTATTCCGAGCTATTCAGCAAACGAAAAAAGATTGAAAAGAATTAAAACAGGATTGCCAGGAATTCCATTTTGTCAAAAAAAGGGATTGAAATAGTTTCAATATAGAATAGACGGAATTCAATGGAATTTAATACGGAAATTTTTAATTCCTAGCAATTCCTAGTTTGGCATTCAATGGTATTCATTTCGTTAACGGAATCAATGGTATTCAATGGAATTCATGACGAAACTTTCCAATCCCTAACCTGGCATTCAGTGGTATTCATTTTTGTTACGTTTTTTGTGTCGGAATTAGATGGGATTCAAAAAAGACAAATTCTTTCCAAAATAAGGAATTCCATGATATTGAAACTATTTTAATCCTTTTTTTGGACAAAATGGAATTTGGAAAGTCCTTAATTGAATTCCTGGCAATCCCGTTTTAATTCTTTTCAATCTTTTTTTATTTGCTGGGCAGAAGAGGAGAGGCGTCAGTTATTACTTGGCAACGCCGCATGAGTTCTCACGCGTGAAGTTAACTTTTTATTTTTTAGTTGTTATATGTAATATTTTGTATATAAATAATAAAGGGTCAAAGCACATAACATGGCGTAGCGATACGACGGTCGTAGTTCCCGACCTGACAGAGGATACGCCAAAGCTTGTGCGTTGCTTACGTCCACGACTACGACTGTCATATGTTTAGGGCTTTGGCCCTAACTTTAGTAAAATAAATTTTTCTTTTTAAGCATGAATACAAGTTGAGCACGACTGGAGCCGGAGAAGATCTTTAAAAATAAGTATTTTTCAGGAATTTTTAATTAGGTAAACAAAGAAAGCGAATAACGTTAAACTTTGCATGTTCTTTTAATCTTATTTTAAAAATTTATTTTTATTTTTTAAGAAAAATATTCTTCTTATCTATGTTATATCTTGATCACTAAAAGACGTAAATGAGAGATGAAGTAAATGATTCTAGCTGTTCTAAATAGCAGAAATGTAAAAACCAAAACTTTCTTATTCAAAATAAGTGATGCGGCTATCGTCTGAACTACAATAAACATTGTTTATTAGTTTTTTCTTTTAATAAAATACTAATAAAATTTCGAAAAAAGTTATAATATTTTTAATAAAAAAGCCGCTTTTACACAGAATAGAAATATTGATTTAATTCTAGTTCAGACAATAACCACACTTCTGCAGAATAAGAAAATTTTAGCTCTTTGTGTTTCAGATACCTAGAACAACTAGAATTATTTACACCGTCTGTCATTTATAGTGACCAGGATATAACAGAAAAGAAGAACATTTTTGTTACTTAAATAAAAATAAAATTTTAAAATAAGGTGAAGAGAACATGCAAAGCTTAACGTTATTCACTTTCTTTGTTTCCCTATAAAAAATTCCTGAAAAATATCTATTTTAAAGATATTTTAAATCAGACTACTCCCGTTAATAATTGTTTACATTCTCTTCCTGACGGAAGAGATTTTATCACCTCTCAATATAAATATAAAATTTATCTTGTCATGGTTTCATTCGATTACTCCGGCGTTTTTATATTTGTGATTTAATTAGATTATTGTTTATTTTGTTTATATTATTAGGAAATTATTTAATGTTTTAGTCTAGTAGACTAATGTTTAATATTTTAGTATGTTAACTTAAACATTATCATGTTTTAATATTTATCTTCTTCTTTTATATTCATAGTAATCCGTTCCGAAGAAGACTAATTATAATAAGTACAGTCGAAATGTTACCCACGTGTATTGTTTATTTAATAAAGTATTTTTATTTTTATCCAATATCCTTTTGTTGTTGTTTGTAATTTAGCCGTAATTTGGCCAATTGGGTTGTTGAAAAAAAAAATTATATATATATATTTTTTTATGTAAACGTGTATTAATAACACCAAAACACGAAAATAAAAAAAAAATTTTTTTTGTGTAAACCGGTAAATTATTATTAATAATTTTATCGACGTAAAAATTCAAGTTTTGTCACGTGATCATAAAACGCCACGCGATTGGCGTACGGGCTCGTGACGTCACGATGTTATATGGTCACGCCACGAAGACTGGATACGATGTGTTTATAGAATTACAGCTCTCCGAAACGACTTAAAATTATTAATAAATTTGATCATTTAGCCGAATTTCGACGGAATAATGTGTGAAAAAGGCTTCGTGAAACCAAATAGTAATAATTTGCCACAAATTTTGACATATTTACGATGCTAGAGTTTCTCAGAGATGATAATTGTTTCAATGCTCCAGAAATACGTTGTGCCAAAGCTTTATTATAAGTAAAATAATTACCACAATTGAGAATTTAATTGATTATACTGGCAATGATTATCGTGGTAACGATTATAATCGTCATGACAAATCGTCACCGAGTATCGACCAAGGATTCTGGTCATTATAAAATTGATGTAATTTTAGATGTTATAAGCATCTAAAATTAGATCATCAACTTTAGAATGACCAGAATCTTTGGTCGAAACTCGGTGATAATTTGTCATAATGATTATAATCGTTAGCACGATTATAATCATTGTCAGTATAGTAAAAAAAATTCTCAATTGTGTTATTTAATTATTGACTGGCGAAGTTAATGTTACTTATTCGGTTAAAATATTAATTACATTTTAATGTGTAACTGATCATTAACGCAAATAACATTACTACGAGATTTTTATAACAATAAATTATTTAAAGGAACTGTCGTGTGAGCTACGGAGATGCAGCTGTAGGTTATGTCCAACTAAGACGTGAAGGAGATCTCTGCATTGTGAAACGTCGAGTATAGACCTTTGCACAGTGTCAGGCAACAGGCAATAGGAACAGAAAATAACCAAAAATACGTTAATTACAACCTAAAAAACTCGAATGCTATCTATGATTGATTGGCAACAGGCAAGCACAGAATTTTCAACGTGACGGAAACTGTATATCTAATTGCCTGTGTAACTGTTTATTCTGCACTTATACATGATTTCTGATTTCTATTTCTTGTTCCTATTGCCTGTTGCCTGGCATTGTGCAAGGGCCTTATGTCCTGAACATAAGTTTCGGAGCATGGTCTTCACAGCAAAAGAAGTTCGATTTGCTGTTTTTGAGGTTGTCTCTCCGAACATTAAACCACTTTTGACGAAGTTTCACGTCTTGTGGCACTGTCGCGAACACTTTATTTGGTGTACTTTTTGATTGTACTACCAGAGAGAGAGACAAACCACGTCCTATACGTTTTAATTATTGCCATTTCTATTAAAAGATCAAAATCTCAATAGATATCGTATACGGCATATATAACATTGTGACGTCACAAACCGCTCGGGTAACTTTGGGCGTGATCGGCGCGTCATCGGCTATGAGTTTGAAGTAATATTTTATAAAACCTATATCTCCGTTAATATTACGAAAAAAAAGAAAAAACTTTTTTTCTATGAAACATATGCATATAAACTTTTTAAATATATAAAAAAAAATTACGTTCAAAAACCTAATTGAACATGCATAGGTAAAATAAATTTAATAAGAGTAAAAGAACATTATAAACTACAATTATTTTTACAGTTAATAATATAATTATTGGTATGCATTTAAATATTACATGTATAAAATATTATTATGCTAAAGTAAAGGTTTTTAATGTAAGACTTTTTTAGATAGAAAAGCATATGTATAGAACCGTGATTTTTATACATTACATTTGCGAATTTTAATTTTTAAGTTTATAAATATTTATTTAATTAATTATATTTGCAATCTTTATATATTTATAAATTTTTAATATATATACATATATATATATATTTATTTATAAATATAATAATAAAAATTTGTAAATATAAACGCAAATGTAACGTATAGCGCATCGTCAATTTGCCAACTCGAGACTCGGCACTCGGCGACACTCGGCGAGACACGAGACACGAGATAGGCCAGTCAATAAAGACAATCAATTCACTTTAATTACAAAAGTTTTCAAATTTTGATGGCATATTGGGTGAGTTGAAATAACAATAAATCTCATTTTGCAACCATCTCCAAGGTCCGGAACATGCTAAACATTGCGAAAAACGTTAATTTATTGCTATGACTTTGCGAAAAAAATTGCAAAAATCCTGCAAACTTAAAGCAATGTCTATTGTAATATTTTCCGCAATGTATTAGATTTGCAACCTATTTCGAGGCGCGCAACATTGCAATTTTTTATAAAACAACGTATTTAGTCATTAATAAGTTGTAATAATTTGCATAACTAGTAGAGGGTTGCAAATTTATATTTGGATAAGGAAAGACATTTGAAGCACTCCGTAAAATTTGCAAAACTTCTGCAATTTTTTCACGCTTGTAAAAAGTGCAAAATAATAATTGTTGCTAATTTTTTACTGTTGCGGACTTTGTCCGAGATTACAAACTTAACAGCTTGTGACGAAAAATAATCTCAACGTTCGCAACCAATTTGCAAAATTTTTGCATTTTTTTTGACAAAATTACGACCAAATAAACAATTGTTCCATCATTGATTAAAAATAATATATTGCGTGCAACATAGAAGGTTGCAAATTAGCACAACTGTTCGGGGCAATTGCAAAAGTTATTCTATCGATTTGCAGCACTTTTGCAATTTTTTTTCGCAAAGTTATAATAAATTAACATTTTTTTGCAATATTTAACATGTTTCGGACCTCGGGGATGGTTGCAAAATGAGATTTATTGTTATTTCAACTCACCCAATATTCCATCAAAATTTGAAAACTTTTGTAATTAAAGTTAAATTTTCGAATTTTAGTGTCTTTATTGACTGGCCTAACAATAAGACGCGAAACCCGAAATGCGTGGCATCGTGGTATAGCCGGCGCGTGCTAACGACAACGCCGCGCCGCGCCGGCAACGTCACAGCTCAAGAGAGAAGAAGACAGCAGATGTATGTCTGTCCTTCTCTCCCCGCTCGAAGCTTGCCGAGTGCCGAGCGTACACGGACAGAGGAGCGGCTTGCGCGACCAGCATATCCCCTCCATCTGAGTAGTTCGGACACGAACCATAGCACGGACACAAACCATGTGTGTACCGTTACCGAGCGTAACGACGTAGTTGACGTCCACTTTGTCAGGCGGCGCGTCAGTATACGTCCGCTGGAACGGAATGGATCCCGGTGGCCGCTCTCAGGTTTCTCTCTGGTTACTAACAATTAGATTCCGCCGTGAGCCAGCAACCGATCCGACCGACTCTCCGCTGCTCACGAATCCCGAAATCCCACAGTCGAACAACCAGGAGGTAGAGAGTGCTCTCTGCCTCTGCCAAGTGAAGTATCTCGGCGGTTGACTCGAATTCCCTTCTGCACCTTGTGACACCGGCGCGAACCAGGGTAAGAGAGTCCTTCTCTTACTCGCCAAGGATCTTGGCCACCCGGTGCCGCCCTCCGCTTCCGCGAATCGATACGCCAGGAGATAGAGAGTACTTCCCTATCTCCGCTAAGGATCTTAGCCGTTCGATATCGCACTCCTGCGTCGCGCGCGCTTAGCGTTACCCACCTTTGCGATACCGCGTCGCCTATCCCGCGATCGTACCTCGCGCTTCAGCGAGCCCGCACGCCCGCCGATCCGCGAACTCCGTAATCGATATATATATATATATATATATATATATATATATATACGTATACCGTAAAAGCTGTCCACGCTCATACGTAACCGCGAACTCCGCGATTGAATGTACTCATATTAATCCAATAAACTTTGTTACGTTTTTTTTTTATATTTTAAACGAGTCTTGTGCCTTCCTCCGCGCCTGCTCCGAACCCTGACCAACCGCGAGCTAGATCCGCGCTTCGGAAGCTAAGTTGTTTTAAGTTTCTATTTCGTTGAAACTTAAAGGACCCCGCACAAAATCATAAGGATTTTGGACCTCACTGAAAATTTCTGAAACTTTGATATGTTACAGGTTATGACCTCCTGATCAAAAGTCCTCATGGGTGCAAGACTAAAAAATGGATAGATTTTGAGATATAGGTTAGAAGGTCATCAACTGCCTCTACGAGCGCCACTCGGCGCGCGTATTTTTATGACTGCATTCGTGTGTGTTTATGTGTGTGTGCGTGTGTTTATGTGTGTGTGTGTGTGTGCGCGTGTGTTTATGTGTGTGCGTGTGCGCGTGCACGCGCGCGTGTGTGTGTGTGTGCGTGTGTGTGTGTGTGTGTGCGTGTGTGTGTGTGTGTGTGTGTGTGCATCTTAGTTAACCACAATAAATAAAAATGACTAACGTTGATCGTTGTTGATCAAGTGATTCCCAGATTCGTTGGCGAACTTTCACATTGGGAGTACTGATTGTTTTCTTGATTTTTGCCTCAGTTTAAAAATGGTTTATCTATGTACTTGAACGTGAAAATATATTTTCAAGCAGTATCTTTTACTACGTTGAAGATTTCTAATGGCCAGTTTATAATGAGTCGTTAGTCGTTAGTCAGATGTCGGAAGAAATAGTTATAAGCGTATCATAAGGCAATCGGAGGCCTGTAATCGGTGATCGTAATAGATGGCATTTGGCCAATCGCTTATGATTGCCGATTACAGACTTCTGATCGCCTTATGACACGTTTATGACTTTTTCCGACTCTCTTCCGACATCTGACTAACGACTAACGACTCATTGTAGACTGGCCATTAGAAATCTTCAACGTAGTAAAAGATACTGCTTGAAAATATATTTTCACTTTCAAGTACATATAGATAAACCATTTTTAAACTGAGGCAAAAATCAAGAAAACAATCAGTATTCCCAATATGAAAGTTCGCCAACCAATCTAGGAATCACTTGATCAACAACGATCAACGTTAGTCATTTTTATTTATTGTGGTTAACTAAGATGCACACACACACACACACACACACACAAATACAGTCATAAAAATACGCGCGCCGAGTTGCGCTCGTAGAGGCAGTTGATGACCTTCTAACCTCTATATCTCAAAATCTATCTATTTTTGAGTCTTGCATCTATGAGGACTTTTGATCAGGAGATCATAACCTGTAACATATCAAAGTTTCAGAAATTTTCAGTGAGGTCTAAAATCCTTATGATTTTGTGCGGGGTCCTTTGTTCATCAGAGTTTGCATTGCAAATTTGAAGTTAATATATTTACTATTTACAGTATTTACACTATTTAGTATTTAATTTACAGTATTTACTTACATATTTTACGTGATATAGCTTTCGCTTTAGGATCATTAATATTCCATTGTTTATTGCGATTGATGGTCATTTGCAAAGTAGGTTGATGTTGTTTATGTGTATGTGTATTATGTTGCTCTTGCGAACAAAAATTTTCATCAGGATCAGGATTATCAACATCGAGATCAGCATCAGATATACATTTCTCACTCAGTCGTATCACTCGTATCTACTTTATTTTCAGTTTGAGGTTTACATACTGTAACTGCAGGATGTTTGTGCTTAACATAATTCCACAATGGCTTTGTACTAAATAATTTTGGTGTTTTCCCACGAACAATTTTGCTCGATAAAGATTGTTCACGGTACAGCTGACATTCTGCTGTCGTTTTATTGTTACTGGAAACTTTGAAATATTTCCAAATACTTAACTTGAAGTTAGCCATTGCATATCTTATATAGAAACTTGAAACTTCGAGGTTAGACATTAGAGATTTAGAGACTAGAGAGCATGAAGAATGTGTACCAAACCAACTAACACAAAAGTCCACTGTGTACGTGTGAGTCCCGTGAGACCAGAGCGCAACCTTGCGGAGCATTAGTAAACTACTGCTCGGCTCGGCATTTGGTCGCATTGAGGGCCATCTACAATGAGTCGCAGTCGCAAGAGTCGTAAGAAATTGACCAATCACAGTTCATTATTTTTTGACCGCAAGGAGAATAATAGACTGTAATTGGTCAATTTCTTACGACTCTTATGACTGCGACTCATTGTAGATGGCCCTTTGGTCGCGTTCGGCGGACCAAGCCGCTCAGTAGCAGTCGAACGTGATTAACTCTTACTTTTAGAACCAACCAATCACCAATCAACACGGAGTGTTGATGTTGATAAGACAAACACAACAGTTGTGTTTGCTGAACGCGCCCATTTTTTTTTACGCATTGCCCATATAAGGCCCGGTGTCCACGATACAAGAACAAGAACTGTGTCCAAGTTTTGATTTAAGCCAATCAACTTGCAGCTTTTACAGAAAAGTAGCAATAACAGTTTTATTGACTTAAACCGAAACTTGGACACAGTTCTTGCATCGTGGACACCGGGCCTAAGTCCAGGCTCCTTTTCTCTACTTTATTCTTCATGCTAGAGATCTAGAGAGTTAGAGACCAGACTCCAGGGCAGAGAGCTTCTAGGAGAAAGATAAAGGCTCTAGGTTAGACAAGTGCGCGTTTAAACAAAAGCACTTGGGACAAAATCACAAAATATGCAACTAAAAGTACGAGCAAAAAATACTTAAAAAAATATAACTAAATTTTTTTTAGAAATTCGTACCGGATAATTCGGCAAATATTCGGTATCCGGCCAAAAAATTATATGGCCGGATTATCCGGCATCCGGTTTCACGTTATTACCGGATATCCGGTATCCGATATCCGGCAATTTCTGTATCCGGCACATCCCTAATGCAGAGACATGAACATCAATGTATTTGCATGCTTCATTGACTATAGAAAAGCATTCGACTGCGTCAAACATCATAAGATGATAGAGATCCTCAGAGCGACTGGGATCGACAGAGAAGAAATACGCTTAATCTCAAACCTCTACTGGCAACTGTTCGAGATTCCGTTCACGTTACGCCATCCGATTAGATGGCAGCATCGACCGGATACGACCGGCCGGAGCGACGCGGCAGCTTGCGCAAGCACGGGCGCGCTCATCGCCAACGTCTTCCTCGCGATATGAAGAGTCGGAAAAATGGCCGCGCTGTGATCAGACGTACGACGTGTGCTCTGTGGATTCTCGAGATTTAGTCCGAGTTAAGTGCCCATCGCAGTGATTGAAGCTGCCAAAAGACTTTCCTAACATGTAAAGCGACCGCTCATCCAGCTCTATTCTGGTACATCAACACGACGACTCAGGCTCACATGTGCGCGAGTGCCGACCGCCACGTGTCTCACCGGCTCACGGGCTAATCACCACGAGGAGAGCAATTAGTACAATTGTCTCGCCCGTTCACAGACATTGAAATACTTCTCATTAATACGCCGCTCATCGAATCTCAGGTCAGATGTACATGTTGTGACAAATTAAAGACGGCTCAGACTGTGGTCTGAGTTACACATAAAATTACAGAAATAATTTGTTAACACCTTCCACGCGCGTCCTTCTCATCCCGCTTCCATCATCGGAAAATACAGCGATTTCGCAAACAGCAACAAACCGCAGAAGTTAGACTGGAATCAGCAACGTCGGAAACAACTCTCATCAAGAAAGGAGTGAGGCAGGAATGTGTCTTATCACCACTATTATTCAATATATACTTGGAGGTTATTTTCAAGGAAGAAGGAAATTACTGGTGGAATCAGGATTAATGGCAGGACGATTAATAATATCAGATATGCTGACGATACCGTTGTGTTAGCAGAGAACATGCAAAACATGATGGACCGTATAGTTCGACACAGTGAAGGCTTTGGCCTCTTCACGAATACTACGAAAACCAAAACTATGGTTTTCTCTAAGCACATATGCGTGCACATCTGATTATTAAGGGGGCAACTGTGGAACAAGTCTCGTTCTTCAAATATCTTGGAACCATCATGACCAGCCTATATGACCCTAAGAAAAGGATCAGATCAAGAATCGAGCAGGTTAGAAGAACATTTACGAATATAAAGACGTTCTTCACGAGATCGGATCTAAGTTTGGACATCAGGGTCCGTATGATCAGATGCTATATATTCTCCACCCTGTTATACGGTTGCGAAAGCTGGACTTTTGACCCTAATACGGAAAAGAAAATAGATGCTTTCGAGATGTATCTGTACCGTAGTACGTTGCGCATATCATGGGTAAATAAAATAACCAATAAAGAAGTCCTCAGCCGTATGCATAAGCAGAAGAAACTCATGTTGACAATCAGGGAAAGAAAGACGAGGTATATAGGACACCTGATGCGAGGAGAAAGATACGAACTCATGCGACTGATCATTCAAGGCAAGATTCAAGGGAAGAAATCCATCGGCAGGCGCCAAAATTCCTGGCTGAAAGATATCAGAAGATGGTTTGGCTGTACTTCAGTGGACATCTTTCGCATGGCCGTATCTAAAACTTATGACGACAGCGACGATGTCCTCACAGTCTCGCCAGCTGTGGAGGAGCGCGCCGTCGCTTTTCTTTACTACTTGATTTCTTAAAAGTCGCGATAAGACTTTATGCAGAAAACCTGGTGGTAGCTCGACCAAAGAATTCCTCAAAGTGTGGGCGCCAAGTGTGATTCCTCGCACCACGATACACAAAACGTAATTCTCTCAGGCGTGAGTCTACCAATTAATCGCTGTTGGAAGAGGAGAGGGAGCGCAGCGTAATTAACACACCAAATTGATAACAGAAACATATATAGATTTAGGCAACCTAGAAAGCATGTGGAATAAGGTCAAAGTATTGATGAAGAATATAATAAATAGTTTTTATTATCTTTGAAATCAACTTATAATGATTTACAAATGTAATCAATAGCCGTATGTTTATTCAATTTTTCATTAATATATTAAATAATGAATATCTGTGAAACAATTGTACATAATTTTACTATTTTATGTACGTATCAGAAAATATTTTGATAAGTTATTAATATCTGAAGAAATATCGTTATATTTTATTAATTCAGTTAATACGTCAAATGAAAAAAAAAATTATTTTAAAACTGGAAATTACTATTCTTATTTATCAATTACTATGGAAAAATATTTCAGTCATTTTTAATTTTATACATCTAACAGGAGTATAAGAGATGTTAAATAATTCATTGTTTATACACTCGCGTGCTATGTGTTCAATTCCTCTCGAATATTGTTGTATGGTTTATAAAATTAATAAACAATATTAGTATTGTATTGTATGTAGAAAATTCTGCACGAATTATGACTGAGAAACATCCCAGAAAATATAAAAATTATTTGCGCTCATCCAATATAGAAGCTGTTAGTCCAAGGATTAAGAAAAGTTTAAAATATAATTCTGTAATGCAAGCATATAGTCTTGTAAGTAATTGTTAAGTAAACCTACATTATTTTAACGATTAAAGGTTTTGTCATAAAATTGAAACATATTTGTGCTGGGAATGGCGCATAATAGTCGATTAACTTATTAAGGTATACTACACTTGAAGGACTAATTATTGGATTTTTTGCATATGGTACAAATAAGTGATTTTTTTTCAATTTATTTCTAAAAAATGTGTAAATAATTACTCCTATTTATTATTTTTTGCAAAATCAAAAAATATCAATCGATTCTGTAGGAAAAATGAAGAAAAATGTGTCTACAACATTTCTTTGTAACAGATCTACGTTTGCCTCAAACAATTAAAGTGTAATATCTTGTGACACGAAATTTTTTGTATAGAAATTCCTGATGGTATCTTTCTCATTAAATATGTAAACGAATTAGCAGCTTTTATACAGACAACCCAATTGCAGTGAAATAATGTGATGTGCCCTGTTAACTTTTAGACGGATTATTTTTTTTATCAGTCGTAATATAGTTATATCGATTTTTACACGAAATCGATTGGATTAAAATGTGGAAATTGGTACCAAAATTAAGACTGAATCAATAGAATTTTTATTGGTTTTAATCAAGTTTTTCTGTTTTTTTGTAATAATATCTAGAAACAATAGTTGTATAAAAATCACAGAACCTTATATTTGTAATGTCTATGAATTATATTTCATAATGCCATTTTCATCCAATCGCTTTTATAGTTCTCAGTAAGATACTTTCATATACCATGTAACAAGTTATAAAAGTAGCTACTAAATTAAATTTTTTTCAAAATAACATTTGTCGAATACAGCGAATAATATTTACAAATAAAGTTTATTATAAAAATAAGAATAAATAAATATTAATCATTTTTTTTAGAATTTTGAAGACGTCGATAATGCTACAAAAAGTCATCAAAATGTTGAAATAGAAGGGGCTCATTGCACGAATAGTAATACATCTTTTAATAACGATGTCGATACAATGCACGAAATTTTAAATAATTACGAAGAAATGAAAGAAGTTTAACAATTCATCAACAACATTGATGAAGAAAAGAATTGACGATCAACGTGAAGTGCTACAGAATTCAATTCACAATATTCATGAAATTCAGCAAATAACAAATGTTAATTCCACTGATATCTTGGATATCTATGATGACCAGGTTAACAAATTTAATAACTTAAATAATTTTTTAAATATTATTTAAATAACATTTATTCATAATAATCATCTATATACCAAATCACTACTATTTTATTGGAATGTACTTTTCTAAAAAATTATTAATTATTCAATAATATTGAATATTATAAACACAAAGATGTTTTCTGATTACACTACAACAATAATTAATTAATAAGCTTTCTTTATGACAAAGTCAATTGTTAAACATGCTTCAATAAAATTCAAAAACAATTACAAAATGTATTTAATAATAAATAAAAAATGTTTCAGATTTATTGTAAAAAAAGCCAACAACTGGATAGAGATGTGAATATATATGACGATTTAAGAGATTACGTACGATGATAAGAATAATGATATTTGCCGCTCACGAAATCTAAAAGATTTTATTTGTAACGATAATTTTTTAGCTCGTATTGATATTTGTGTTGATAAATCAAGAAGCGAAATATTTTTGATGGTTCTTGAGCATAGCTTAAGACATAGGTCATCTTTAAGTAAAATATGTAGTTTACTGAGACTTATTAACACCATTTTTTCACGAACATTGTTGCCTGATACAAGATTGATATTTGACAATATTATAAATTCGAAAAGTACATTAGAGTATCATGGAATATGTCCTAATTGTAGTAAATATTTTGGAAAAATAAGAGATTTAAAATCTTCTATAACTTGCGAAGTATGTTTCGGAATAGTTGAATTTGATGGTCCATCGTCTTCAAATATTTTTTTACTCATCGATCCAACAGAAAGTATTAAACTGTTACTGGAAGATAATCAACAATATTATGAATACATTGTAAAAAAAAGAAAATATGATGGAAGAATTAGAGATATATTTGATGGCAAATGCTACAGATCTTTTGTAAAAAGTTTACCTACTAATGAAAGGCACAATTACGTCACAATTATTTTCAATACTTATGGCGCACCTCGATTTGAATGCTCCCAGTACTCTATCTGGCCTATATATTTACAGTTGAACGAAATTTCTGTTAAATCGAGATTAAAATAAATCATAACTTGTGGTATGTGTGTTGAATAACTCTGTTGAGTACCTTTGAATAATATGCTTTATTGCTTGCTTGCTATTCAAAATGCTGTCGATCGAAATTGAAATGTAACGAATTCTGGCTCGATATAATAATAAGCGAGACGCACCCTACACTACGTGACTAGCGTCCTCTCTGCATTACCATCAAACTAATCCTGTAGGTAACTTATAAATGCAATGGTAATAAACTAAAAATGTATGATACTTTACATTCCGGCGCCCTTGAAAGAGCATCTTTCAACATGTTAAATATAATGTTTGAGTACAAAATCATAAGTTTCTGTGTAATATAATCCTATGAAGTAATTAATATAGGCTAAGCTTATGCTAAATTAATAACTCGATAATGATTCGAATATCAAAGTTAAAAAACTCGAAATTTTAAATACGCGATGAAGTTGAATCTTACAGCCTTTATTCTTTATAGGGTAGCGGACATATCTTTTTGACAGCTCGCTTGTAAGTTCCTGTGGATGTGCGTATGGTTACTACGCGTACGATTTTATCGTCTCCTGGATGTAGCTCGTGAATCCTTCCTAATTTCCACTGTAGTGAGGAGAGATTATCCTCGATTATTAGAACCAGGTCTCCGACTTTTACTAGGTTCTCTCCATCTTTCCACCGCGTTCTACTCTGTAACTGCTGCAATTTTCTTCTGCCATCTTTGCCAAAAGTGTTGGCGGAGCTTCTGTATGTGTTGCCATCTAGATAAATGACTGTCCTTGGTGTCCAAATAACTTCGTTCAGCTGGCCTTTGTAAAGAGTCACCAATAATAAAATGAGCTGGAGTAAGAGATTTAAAATCGCTCGGATCTGAAGATAAGGCTGTTAGTGGTCTGCTGTTCAAGATGACTTCAATCTCGACCAGTAATGTGTAGTACTCTTCGAAGGTATAGAGTAAGTCCTTCATGATGATTTTAATGTGTCTTTTTACGCTTTCGACTGCTGCCTCCCATAGACCTCCGAAGTGTGGCGATCCAGGAGGTATGAAATGCCACTGTATGTTCCATACAGCGAGTTCTGTTACGATGAACCGTTCTTTTTTCTTGAGAAGTTCGTAAACTTTCTTCAACTCGTTTGCCGCTCCTACCATGTTGGTGCCGTTGTCCGAGTAGACGTCCGAACACGCTCCTCTTCTGGAGCAGAAACGTCGAAATGCTGACATGAATGCTTCTGTAGATAGACTGCTTATCAGTTCGAGATGAACCGCCTTAGTTTTAAAACATACGAACACTGCTACGTATGCTTTGGTAATAGGAATGTTTCCTCTCCTTCTGCTTTCTCGGATATTAAATGGGCCAGCGTAGTCAATACCACAAACTACAAACGGTCTGCTGTCACTTTTGTTACTCTGGATTGCGGTAGATCTGCCATTCTTAGCTCTGGAATACTTGGTCGATATCTAAAACACGGTATATATCTTCTCACTATCTTTCTTGCTTCCCTTCGTCCTGAAAGAGGCTAGTATTGCATCCTGATGGTTGACAGTAGCTGCTGGGGCCCACAGTGATGTAACCTTATGTGTTCTTGTCTTAGGATGATTTCCGTGATATGATGTCTTGACGGTAGTACGATTGGATGCCTTTGATTGACTGGAACGTCCGCATGCTTCAACCTTCCACTTACTCTGATAACGCCTTTCTTATCTAAAAAGGAGTTAAGTGCAAATAACTGGCTTTTAGGATGTACTCGTTTTTTCTGCTGCAAGGCCCGTAAGTCCTGAGGGAAACTTTCCATTTGGACCATGTAACTGATAGTTAGCTCTGCTTTCTTGAGTTCTTCGGGTGTTACAGACATCGTCTGGCGTTGACCTCGTATATTTTTAAAACGGAGGCAATATGCTATAACTCTTTTGAGTTTGTCATATGATGAGTATCTTTGCAGAATATCTTGACGCGATTTCGAGACCACAAGCACGATCTCTTTGCGTGTTACTGAATTATCTACCGGTATGTTAGTAGGTGTCTTGGGCCACTGTTCTTCATGCGGCAGCCACGATGGGCCATTCCACCACATATCGTTCGTAGCCAATTCTTCGACTGTTGTTCCTCTTGAGAGTACGTCTGCTGGGTTCTGTTCTGATGGCACGTGATGCCATTTAGCTTCTGGTACTAGACTATGTATTTCTGCAACTCTGTTAGCATAGTAAGTCTTCAACTTGTGGTGTATTAAGGACTATAGCTGAGTCACTCCTAAGATGGATATCCGTTGTCGGTTGCTTGATAGCTTCACGTTCTGCTGCTGCCTGTTTAGCTAATATGAGTGCTGCAATTAGTTTCATCTTCGGCAATGTTATAGTCTTCAAAGGTGCAACTCTTGATTTGGAGCACACGAGATATGATTTTCATTCTCCTTGTTTCGTTTTGTAAACACAATAAATGCACGCACCAGGCTTTCTCTGACGCGTCTCCAAACCCGTGCATGATAAACGACTGACTGCTGTTATGTAGATTGAAGTTCCGTGATATCCTGATCTTACTAAGAGATAGAAGTGAATTGTAGTAATTTGTCCACGTATCGCGAAATGTCTCTGGAACTGCTTCGTCCCATCTTATATTTAATTTTCATAGATTCTGCATTGTTATCTTGGCTATGATAAGTACTGGACCGATTAATCCTAATGCATCGTAAATTCTTGCAATTTGCGACACATAACCTCAAAATTAACATTGACAGTGTACTATAGAACATATTCTTATATCTATATAACGTTTTGATAATTTCTAGTAGTATATTCATATTTTTTATAATTATTTGCATAAGGGATATCGAAACAGTGATAAGTTTGTTCGTTTATCCAAAGGAAGACTTTATTTTATGTTAACAGTCATTTTGATAGAGATTTTAACCGTTGAGTTGATTAATTGCTAATGGGCATTATCTTGCTTAGTTTTCATTGCATTAAGAGCCCACATACTGTAATTGTGATAAATGAGAAGTTTTGCATGATTGCAACACGCGGCGAACCATATGATTGTGAAGCAACTTGCCGTCATACCGACTTTTCTAGTTTCAATGCTATTTGCATAATTATGGATTCAGTGCGATAATAGTGATCCTAGTAGACCACCCGTATAAATAAAATCCTTAAATTTAACGTGGATCAAGAGACACGGTAGTGTCTCGCGCCAAGTACACGCGAAGCGAGACCGCACCGTGACTCTTTTACGCGACGCGACGGGTTGCGAGTACCCGAGATGTTGAGATCTCGATAACGAGTGAACGGATCAAGTTCTAAGTAGGCTTGATCGATAGCTTGGGGTCCAATTAGAGGGGGGGGGTTTCTTATAATATTCCGCTACGTGCCCTACGAGCGGAGATATTGCGACGCAAAGTCCAAATGTGAAAAAATTTTTTTTAAGATACGTCTACGTCGACGCTTTTACGATATGACATATATATACTCATATCCCTGCTGAAAATGACCGATTAAATCCGATTGGTTGCGTATTAAATTTGGTGAAATTAAATCGGAATGAATGCGTTTTCAATCCGGTTAATCGGATGTCCGATTGGCAGTGAATCGGTTTTAATACCAAATCAATCGGAATTGTTTTCAATTCGGCATTTCCGGATTGATCTAAATCCGCCGTTATCCTTTTCAATCGTATTTATGAGAATCCATTTTAATCGGGTGAATAAAGTGACCACATGAATCGTATTGAATCCGCATCAATCGTTAAGTTTTAATACAACACCGGAATCGGGTTTAATGTGATATTTCCGGATTCATCTGAATCCGATTTAATCGGTTTCAATTGTATTTATGCCAATCCATTTTAATCGGGTGAATAAAGTGACCGCATGAATCGTATTGAATCCGCATCAATCGTTAAGTTTTAATACAACATCGGAATCGGATTTAATGTGATATTTCCGGATTCATCTGAATCCGATTTAATCGGTTTCAATTGTATTTATGCCAATCCATTTTAATCGGGTGAATAAAGTGACCGCATGAATCGTATTGAATCCGCATCAATCGTTAAGTTTTAATACAACATCGGAATCGGATTTAATGTGATATTTCCGGATTCATCTGAATCTGACTTAATCGGTTTCAATCGTACGTATCTGCGTTTAATCCATTTCAATCGGGTAATGAAATTAACCATATGAATCGGATTGAGATAAAAAGTTTTATTTATTTACAGATATTTTACATTTTTTTATTAACATAGATATTTGGCGCATATAACAAGAGGGAAGGGGCAGGAGAGAGGTATCTTATAGTTAACTTTGAACACTTGTGCGGACGTGCGCTTATTCGATCCCAAAGATTTCGTGAATAAGAAAGGAACGTACGTAGAATGCGCATTTAATACTTAATGTGAGAATTGCGTACATTATTTTTTTTTAATACAGAAAGTTAAAAATATATGACAACATATTTACACATATTTGATTAACAAAAAATATATATTTTGTTACAAATTCTTATATGGCTTGTAGGATAAGAAAGGTGTTTCATACAGTAAAAGTGCAAAAATTCCTCTATGACTCCAGTAAATCACCCACCGGAGAATAATTTTTGCACTTTTATTGTAAAAAACAATTTTCTTTTTCTACAAGCAATTGGAATCTATAAAAATTTATGCATTTAAATACACTTAAAATATTGAGAAAAATTAGTAAAGGTCTATCTTAATTAATAAACTTATGTCTTACTGCGCCTCAAAATCATTAGGTAACATACATAAATATCGGGCATTGCAAACATTTACAAGCACAACCTTTCTACCTACATCAGTTACAGAAACTTCTGTAATATCATCAAAATCTTCGCACCTTATTTTTTCAATGTGTAATACATTAAAAGATTTATTGTCAAAAGTTAAGATTTTTGAAATTCTGAAATAACATTTATTATTCAAGCTTATTATGTCCACTATTTGTCCAAATTGACCTGACTTTAATTGAATCATTGTATCAACAGTGCATTTTGCTTTTTTGTATTTTATACTGTGAAAAACTTTACCTCTATATATACATTTCTTATATATTTTACAAAATCCTGTGCCATATTGTTTCAAATAATGCTTCCCAATAAAAATTACGTCATCTTCACCATAAGCATAAGATGTAGACAAATTTTTATAATTGAATAAGTTTGAACAATAATTTTTCAATTTAGGTGACGAGTATTGAACATTGTCAGTTTTAAAATGTACTATCTGTAAAGATTTTTTTGCCATTTGTTGGTCCATTCCATTTGGACCATTCATTAATAGTTTTAATTGATAAATATTGCTCTCGAAAGGAAACGTAGATGTTGCCCAGAGATTGCCACTTTTTTTTACAGATCGAACAACGTGTAATAAACTATGAATGTTAAATGTTATTGAATTTTTTCCAAAATACATTTGATAATATACTACAAATTTTAATAAGTCACATTCACATTGTAATAAATCTTCTTCACTAATTTCTGTTTTCAATAAAGTATGCATGCTTTTTATCAATAATGAGTAATGTTCTAAAGCTTTATCATTGAGAATGCCTACTAGACACGGTAAACTATAACACAACATCCAAAATTTTGTTTCCGAAGCCTTCCATTTTTCTCGATCTTTTAGAGGTCGTGGACGTCTGTGAATATCTTGCGTGGGTTTTATGGACTTCAAACGGTTTTCAATCATTTTTATTTCGTTATTACTTAATTTAAATATAGAATTTATTTTCGACGAAGTCCAAAATTTATAGATTTGTTGATCAACGCCTATAAGCATACCATGCATATAATCGTAAGCAAATGACCAAACCATATCAATGTTTGGAATTTGTGATAAACTGATATCGTTTTTTACTCCTTTTTCATGAAATTTTCCTGAAGTAGTTACGACATATAGATCTGTTAAATGACTTTGGTGACTTCTTAATTCTGAATCATTTTCTTCGATAGGATACCTTATTCCTGAAACATCTTTACAATACTTTCCTCTATGATAGCACCAGCTACACCCATGGTAAGCATTAAACAGTAATCGATTTTGCAAAACCGGCCGACATTTAGAATCCACGCAACACGCTAAGGGGCAAAATTTAACATTAAGCTTTTTGTTCTCTAAATCAGTGACTTCAATTCCTCGTTCGTATAAATAATCTACTTGTTCAATAAATTTTGAAAAGTATAAGTTAGCTAAATCACTGTTCGGTTCTTTTGTATACACAAAAAGTCCTGCTAGTAATACATATTTACATCTAATCTTTGGTGACAAAAAATTTAAAATTATTTGAAGAAGCTCAAATCCCTGCTTTCCGCTTTTAGTCAAAGGTGCACCATCAGTGCTGAAATTATACGTTAAGTAATGAGTGTTTTCACTATTGATTTTTTTGTATAATTCGCTGTCATATACATCTTGTATTACATTCTTGTTTTCAGAAAAATTATTTCTTTTGTTAATATAATTCCAAATGTCATTTTTAGTTTCTGAATATAAAAATAACATTTTTAATTGATATGTTAAGTCTATTGACATAAAATAATTTTTTTATTTTAGAGATGTTATTTTTTTTACATAATTCACAAGTTGCTGTTTTTTTTACAAAATTATTTTTTGACGTAGAATATATAATCTTTTTATTACAATTATCACAGAAGTAGTGATAAGTTGTTTTATCATCTGGAGGATCAAAAGCTTTTCCTAGTATGTACTTAGATATACTTAAATCTTTGAATTTGGGTTCTGCAAGTAATTTTATCATATTTACTAATTCAGATCTTGCTATGTCCGATATTTTAAATCGAATACAGAAAGCCATGATCATTGTCATTACATCTCGTACTGTGATTTGAGTTTCTTCAAACATTACAGTATCATCAAAATTGGTGTTATGACCAAGATCATCATTATCACTATCATCGGAATAACAATCATCTGTGTCATAATAATCAGAAGCAATAACATTTTCAAAATCGCTATCGACGCTATTATCTTCACGATTATTTAAAGTTATGTCATCAGCTCTATTAAAGTGATCATAGTTTGAATGTTCTGAAAAAAAATTATTTTTATAAAAACAATAATCGTAGCAAGTATTATTTTAAAAAATTATCACATATTTGAAATCTATATTTTATGTAGTAAAATTAAATAAATGGTAGTAGCTTTATTTCTTCCTAACAAAATAATTCACAAAATTGCGTTACCTAACTCAACCCAAGTGATATGTATAGTAGCTTTATTTTTTCCTAACAAAATAATTCACAAAATTGCGTTACCTAATTCAACCTAAGTGATACGTATTTCAAAAAAGATCTAAAATCTTTAAATTGCGCCAATTGCAAAGAGAATATACTTTTGAAAAAAAATTGTTGTGCAACTACTTTTAAAAAATAAAACAAAATTGTGTTACCTAACTCAACCCAAGTGGTATGTATCTTTGTATTCCTGAGAGTCTTTCTATCAACCCAAGTGGTAGTAGTTTTAATTCCAATTCTTTAAAATTAGAACAATTACGTACATTTTTTTAAACAAAAATTGAAAACTTCTTTAGAAAAATTAGAAAAACTTTGTAACCGGTTTCAAAAAAAATCAATTCATTAATAAAAAATTATCCATTAATAAAAAATTAATCTTATCCTTCAAAAATTAAAAAAATTTTGACACGACTCCTATTCCCAAATTCGGGAAATATCTCTAAAAAAATTCAACTAATATCTCAAAATTTGAGGAAATTAGAACAATCACGTACATTTTTTTAAACAAATTAGAAACTCCTTTAGAAAAATTAGAAAAACTTTGTAACCGGTTTCAAAAAAATCAATTCATTAATGAAAAATTATCCATTAATAGAAAATTAATCTTATCCTTCAAAAATTAAAAAAATTTTGACACGACTCCTATTCCCAAATTCGGGAAATATCTCTAAAAAAATTCAACTAATATCTCAAAATTTGAGGAAATTAGAACAATCACGTACATTTTTTTAAACAAATTAGAAACTCCTTTAGAAAAATTAGAAAAACTTTGTAACCGGTTTCAAAAAAATCAATTCATTAATGAAAAATTATCTATTAATAAAAAATTAAACTTATCCTTCAAAACTTAAAAAAATTTTGACACGACTCCTATTTCATATATAATTTTTTAAGATTTGGTCAATTAATTCCTGAAAAATTAGAAAAAATTTGTAACCGGTTCCCAAAAAAATCGGTAACGAAAAATTGTACACTTTATAGCAATCCCAGGAAAATTCTACCTTTATTTCATATGTAATTCTTTAAGATTCAATTATTTTCCGAGAAATTGGAAAAATTTCGTAACCGGTTTCCAAAAAGATCGGTAACGAAAAATAATACATTTTATAGCACTCCTCAGAAAATTCTACCTCAACTTCATATACAATTGTTTGAAATTCGGTCAATTAATTTCCGAAAAATTGGAAAATTTTTTGATACCGATTTCCCCAAAGATTGGTAACAAAAAATTATACATCTTATGGCAATTCCTGGGAAATTCTACTTCATATTTTTTTTAAGATTCGGTCAATTAATTTCCGAAAAATTGGAAAAATTTTGTAACCGGTTTTCAAAAAAATCGGTAACTAAAAATTATACGTGTTCCAGGTTGCCGATGACGAGGTCCACATAGTGCGCTCCGTAGTTTTCGGTGTCTACGTGTATTAATACCTTGAATTCGATGTCCACGTGTTCCAGGTTGCCGATGACGGGATCCAGATAGTGCGCTTCATAGTTTTCGGTGTCCAGGTGTAATCGTACGTTGAATTCGATGTCTAGGTGTCCCAGGTTGCCGATGACGAGGTCCACATAGTGCGCTCCGTAGTTTTCGGTGTCTACGTGTATTAATACCTTGAATTCGATGTCCACGTGTTCCAGGTTGCCGATGACGGGATCCATATAGTGCGCTCCGTAGTTTTTGGTGACTAGGTGTATTAATAACTTTAAATCCGAATGTAGGACACGTAGATATCGAATTTGAGGTATTAATACACGTAGACACCGAAAACTACGGAGCGCACTATGTGGATCTCGTCATCGGCAACGTGGGACATCGAATTCAACGTATTATTACACTTGGACACCGAAAACTATGGAGCGCACTATTTGTAACTCGTTATCGGCAACCTGGGATACGTAGACATCGAATTCAAGCTTGATTCATAAGAATCGACTTAAAAATTCTCTAGCGGCAGAACTAAAATTATGTCATGACATAAAAATTCGTTGAATTAAAATTATGTCTAGACGAACATTTTTACCGCAAGCACAAGCGATTACTATTTCGAAAAATCGTTTTCGAAAAGTAAAAGATGTTCCGTGGACATTGTCAAAAATAATCAATGCCGGTCAAGAGTCAGACCAACAAGCTGGAAAAAGTACTGTTGAGCCGATACCTGCTTTGCAAAATGAAGATGGAGTTTCATGCTACGCAAATTCAGTAATACAATGTTTCTTGCAGTCAAGTATTATTAGGAAAGTGTTGCTTAAAGTTAATAAAGATGATTTAAGTATATTAGCGCATAAATATGACAAACGATTACCTAATTTGAATGCTGATGCGATACGGACAGATTTAGGAGAGCGCTTTACGAGTCGTGGTGATGAAAAACCGGCAAAACGAGATGCTCTTGAATTTCTTATTGCCATTTGCACAAAATATAATTACATAAGAAATTTGGTCGGGCAGACGAGTAACTACTCGTACTACTAAGTACCATTAGCAACTCATGTGGTTATACGACAAAAGATAATATTACTGATAACATAGTTGTTCCAATTTCTATTAATAATTTGAAGAAGAAAAGTTATAATTTTAATAATTTATTGAAGGATACATTTTTAAATTGGGGTCCGTTATATGGAAAAACATGCCAATTTTGTGCAGAAAATCTAGTATTTAGAAATGAATTAACGTTGACGAAAGAAATAGTTATCATTCATTTAATTTTGTTCTCGTCACAGGATAATAAATTAGTGAAAATACCACAGACATTTAATTTAACTGGCATATCAACAACTAAGATATCGATAGCTAAACAGCAGTATAAAGTAATGAATACTATATTTCATCAAGGTACATCTATTGAAGATGGTCATTATACAAGTATGTGTAGAGAATGGACATTTTGGATTGAATTTGATGATGAAAAAATTATAGAAAATAAACGATGGCCTACAGGTGCTAAAGGTATTTATATATTATTTTTGGAAAAAGTTGGTAAAAAATAATTTATACAAGCAACGTAATATAGATGCATATTTTACACAAAAGCAATGTCCGGCAATATATATATGTCGGAAGCCGATCTCCTTCCATGATATTTCGCCTTATCTACTAGTAAAGAATGAGCGTGGAGTAGAGAGCTCAGAGGGTTATTCTTTAGCAAGTACTTTATATTGCAACGTTATTTAACTACACAAAGCAATCACTCTTTAATTCTCAACTGAAGATTAGATAACTCGAAAATGATTAAATAAATTTGAGACGTGAGCGATTCGTGCGAGTCCGTCCGATGTTATCCGTTTCCTAGACAACCATCCCTCGGCCACACGCTTCGCTAGAGCGATCCTCTTCCCGATCCGCTCTCGTCTCTGAACACCGCCGCAAAATCCAAACGCGCCGTCACGGCCAACCTGACACGCGCACGTCCCGGGCGCTAATCACTCTGAGTTTTCTTTGATGTAATCTGAAACAAAGCATAAAAAAAAAAAACGTTTCTCCCACTTTAATCACTCGACCATCCTAACATACTCCTTCAGAAAACACATTTGCCAACTCAAATGTATCTACTACAGCTCCGCACCACTGTCAGGGGATTTAAGACCATGTAAATCTCAAACAAGCCTGCAGCTTACGGCCAGCAATAGAATACACTTTTACATTTATTGCCTAACACTTTGCCTTTTTTTTTGTCATATCACACTGCACACTCATTGTAATTCCACTCCACCGATAGGGGACCAACACTCATATAGAGTGCGGCAGGCCTAACAGCTTGCGGCCAACACATGAGTAAACAGTTTATACTGACCTGGGCATCAAATGCGATTTCATCTGCTTCACCTTCAGCTCTCGATCGTTCATCGATCCCTTCCTTTTCGCAATCGTCACCCTCCGCCGTCACGGTCTCAATCTCATCACATAAAGCTTCTGCTAACTCTGTTAACCCTGCTCGACCTCGTGGTACTTCACGAAGACTTTCATGAGGATACTTGTAAACTCGATGTGAGCCATTGATACTTTGCAATTCATATCGATCATTGTCTAGTAGCTTTATAACTTTAAAAGGTCCTTTGAATTTCCTATCTAATTTTGTCTGATTTCGCTCACAGCATTTCAAAAATACAAAATCTCCTTCATTGAATCGCTTCACACTCGCTTTACCTTTATTAAAACGAACAGTTTCAGCTGTAGCTAAACGTTCAATCATCTTTGAAGCATTCTCTCGAGCCTCATTTAAATTAAGACGTTCAGTTTTCTCACGATCGCTCGCTATTTTTGCAATTCCCAAAGACTGAGCCTGAACACCAAACATTAATTCAATCGGAGTATAACCAGTAACTCTACATCGTGTGCTATTCAAAACTAATTGTACTTCTTCAAGTTCATCTCTCCATATTTTATTAGAGTCACATTCAATTATTGTTAATAAATTTTTTAATGTTTGCATAACTCTTTCAACTTGTCCATTAGCTCTACTTGCTCCAGCAGCTATAAGATGTAGATCTATATTATTATCCTTACAAAAATCTTTAAAATCTGAACTAATGAAACAACGCCCTTGATCAGCTATTACACGATATGGAGTTCCAAATAAATGCACAGCATACTTTATAGTTTCTACTGCACTTGATGAATTAAGCACAGTCGTATATTTTAGCAGAACATACTTAGTAAAGGCATCAATAATCACATAGACATATTCTTTCCTAGTACTTTTACCACTTAATTTGCCACTGATATCTATATGTAAAGTATGCCAAGGTGTAAAAACTTTTGGAATGGGATGCAATTGTATCTGTTGTGCACCTGATGTACCTTTTGAAGCTTTACAAACTAAACAAGCATCAACATACTTTCTAACAGTTTTTGACATATTCGGAAACCAATACATTTCGTAAAGCTTTTCAAGAGTCTTATCAGATCCTAAGTGCTTGACTTCAAGATGAACATGATTTATGAGTGACCATACAAGTGAACGGGGTACCATACGAAGCCATGATGTCTTCTTATTGCGCTCAATCTTCCTATATAAAATGCCGTTTCTCACATCATAAGTACAAGAGATGTCCTCAGAAAGTTCTTTATTTTGCCACTTCGAAATGATGTTAACAATTTCAGGATCACGCTGTTGTTCAACTGCTAACCAACCTTGTTGAAGCTCAACAATTTGAACACTCCTTATTTCAGTTATCGGATTTCTTTTTGCTGTGATAGAAGAATCCAACACGGGAGTAGTAGTTGAATTTGGAAGTGGGTTTCTTGACAAGAAATCAGCATGAGCCATGTTACGACCTTCTCTATATACGATATCAAAATCATAACTTTGAAGTACAGCCCACCACCTATGAACTCTAGGAGTCAGGTCCCGTTTTGAACGAGATGCTTTTAAAGCATTACAATCTGTATGTACAGTAAAATGACGACCAAAAAGATAGTGACGAAAATGTTCGATTGAACGCACTACTGCTAAAGTTTCTAATTCGTATGAATGATAACGGTATTCAACATCCAAAGTACGTCGACTATAATATGCTACCACATGTGGAGATTTATTTTTTCTTTGAATAAGAATAGCACCATATCCTTCAGAACTTGCATCAGTATGTAATTCAATAGGCAGATCAGGATTAAAAATAACTAAAACTGGCTCAGATGTTAAAATGTTAACTATCTTTTTATGAATTTCATCATGTTTTGCAGTCCACTTAATTTCTCCTTTATGTTGAGTAAGATTATATAAGAGTCCCATTATTTTTGAAAAATTCTGAATAAACTGACGAAAATATGAGGCAAGACCTATAAACTGACGGACCTGAGTAGCCGTACGAGGAATCGGAGCTTCAACTAAAGCTTGAATTTTCCTAGGATTAGGTCTAATTTCTCCAGCACGAATTTGATAACCTAAATAATCGATTTCTCGTTTCATAAAATGACATTTCTTAATGTTAAGTGAAAATCCGGCTTCTGTAAGAGCTTTAAGAACTTCTTCAAGACGTTTTAATCCTTGCTCAATGGTCTCGGATGGACACAAAACATCATCTATATATACAAGGGCCTCACATCCCTGCAAAGCTTTATTTATGGATCGCTGAAAAACGGGTGGCCCATTTTTAAGGCCAAAAGGCATAACAAGATATTCATATTGTCCATCCGGAGTTACAAATGCCGTACGCTCAATCGATTCCTCGTGAACAGGAATTTGATGATATCCAGAAGCCATATCAAGAGATGAGAAATATTGCGCGCCAGAAAGTCTATCAATTTGATCATCAATTCGAGGGAGAGGATAACGTTCAGATCGAGTATTATCATTAAATTCTCGGTAATCAACACATAATCTGAACGTTCCATCTTTCTTTTTTACTAATAATATGGGACTAGCAAATGGCGAATTACTTTCCCGAATAACATTAGCGTTTAGAAGTTCTTGAATCTTATCTTTAACTATTTGTCGCTCCGATGGTGACAACCGATACGGACGCCTTTGAACAGTTTTATGAGTATCTATAAGATTAATTCGCATCTCTCCTGTTTTAACACGAGTGACAGGTGTTCCTTCCACAAAGTAGGTGGAATAACGTGATAAAATATTTAAAAGAACTTCTTTATTCTCTCCCATCAAATCAGTATCTAATTGCGACGAATCAAAAGTATAATTTTTTTTATTACAAATATTAGAGACTTTACAAAAAGATATTTCTAGGCCTTGTAATCCCATTTGAACAGAAACCCCCATAGAAAGGATATCTCTACCAAGTAAAATCGGTTCATTTAAGTAGTAATCAGGAATTAAATGCAGCACTACAATTAAAGACAAATTTTGAATTTTTATCTCAGTTTGAATTTGTTTCACACAAGTAATATCAGATTTTCCAATTCCCACAAAAATAATTTGATTTCGAGTGACTTTACCATTAACATCTAATGCTACACTCTCTTTTATAAGCGAACATTCTGATCCGGAGTCAAAAATAAAAGGAAAAGCTTTGCCAGAAATGTCCAATATACCTTGAATTGCCTTCCTATCACATAAGTTCACTTTCTTCGTGATGATCTTTTCTTTGTTTTCTTTCTTCTCAGGGCAGAAATTAGCAAGATGTCCACTTTTTGAACAGTTGTAGCAAACGGGAACTCGTTTATCCTCTTGACGCGTTGTTGTTTTATTATTGAGAGTTGATGAAGATGAATCTCTTCTGTTCTGCGAGCAACTGAAAGACTTGTGTCCCATTTCCCCGCAACGATGACAAGATCCACGAAATGCAGACGAAGTTGTTGGTACAGAAGAACGCAGACGTTTATTTTCGTCAGTTTCAATTTCTTCATGTCGTCGTTTCAAAGGTATTCCTCGCAATATTCGGCATAACTGAGAACGTGTAGAAATAGTATTAGCATTTAATTCACGTCGTACAATTTGATCACTCTGCGACAAGATAGAGATAACAAAGCCAACGATAACTTCTTCTGACATGTGTAATTTTGGCACGGCTTCTATTAATCCCCAGAGACGAACAGCTGCGTCGGCTGCAGTTTCCTTTTGATTTATTTGAAATTTCAATATACGATCAAAATAATCTTGCATCATCATCGGTTTACTGAACTTTGAAAGAAGGAGTTCTTTTACATGACTCCAGGTAATTTGATCTGACTTTAGCTTCATTAAAATCGAAGCAGCGCGTCCGCGTAACGCATGCGTCAGCGCTAATAACAGGTCGATACCATCCAAACGTTTGTTTTTAACGATTATTTCATTTATATTACACCAACCTTCTATATCTGCATCAGCATCATCAGGATCGAATCGAACAAGTTTTGGTAACATTACATTTGGTGTTCCAGAACTGTTAGTCATAAGTCTTGAAAAGAAAGTCTCCATGTCACTTATCGTTACAGATTGATTTGCCGTTGTGTTTTGATCGATACTTCGCGAGCTTTCCTCTTCAAGTATTTGCTTTTCCGATCCCACTTCTGATGTCGGAAGCCGATCTCCTTCCATGATATTTCGCCTTATCTACTAGTAAAGAATGAGCGTGGAGTAGAGAGCTCAGAGGGTTATTCTTTAGCAAGTACTTTATATTGCAACGTTGTTATTTAACTACACAAAGCAATCACTCTTTAATTCTCAACTGAAGATTAGATAACTCGAAAATGATTAAGTAAATTTGAGACGTGAGCGATTCGTGCGAGTCCGTCCGATGTTATCCGTTTCCTAGACAACCATCCCTCGGCCACACACTTCGCTAGAGCGATCCTCTTCCCGATCCGCTCTCGTCTCTGAACACCGCCGCAAAATCCAAACGCGCCGTCATATATATATATATATATATATATATATATATATTAACAACTTCAGACACGTTTCTTTATAAAGTGTAATGTTTTTCTGTTAAGATTAAAATGCGTAACACTACAAAAAGGCGTGATATCCGTACAAAATTACTTTTTTCAAAAAAAGGTAAAAAATGCGCCAAGTACACGCTAGTAGTGTAAATGTATTATGTTGTTACCTCGAAAAGCAGCGCCAAGTTTTTTGACAAGAAAAATTTGTGTATTTGAATAAAATATTTTTATTTTTTGTACTGTTACCTCTGTAATTCTTTGCGATGCGATTAAATCTTTTAAAATACATATATAAACTTTGTATTTAAATGCCTTGTATTCCCTTGTTGGGTTTAAATATTTTAATAAAATATTTATATTTTGTACTGTTACCTTTGTGTAATTCTTCATGATTCAATCTTTTATTCTAATTGAAGAAAAGCAGTGGTAATGTTATACCTCGAAAAAACCTAAGAAACAAGTGGTAGACGTAATCTTTGTATCTCGAAAAATATGTTCTCTGTAATTGGCGCTGTAATTTAAAAAGAGATATAATTTCTTTTTTGTAATTGTAAAATAATCACTTGAGTAATAATTTTTTAGAAATAAAAATACTACTGCTTAGGTTTTTTCGAGATTTTTGGAGATACAAAGATTACGTCTACCACTTGTTACTTCGGTTTTTTCGAGATAAAGATACTACTGCTTAGGTTTTTTCGAGATTTTTCGAGATACATACAAAGATTACGTCTACCACTTGTTACTTCGGTTTTTTCGAGATAAAGATACTACTGCTTAGGTTTTTTCGAGATTTTTCGAAATACAAAGATTACGTCTACCACTTGTTACTTAGATTTTTGTGAGGTATAATACTACCACTGTTTTTTTTCTAGGTAACAACATATACACTACTATGCGTGTACTTGGCACCTTTCTTTACCTTTTTTATCACGCTTTTTTGTAGTATTACGCATTGTATAAACAATATGTACAGGGTGTTATTTCGAGGTATAATACTACCACTTTGTTCTTTTCGAGGTTCGTAAATTACTGCAGAAGTAACGCTTGCGTAAACGTAGTAACTGTCACAACGCGGCGACGGTCACGATTGTCAGTACTGTCACACACTATCAATTTCTTGGTTATTATATACTATGTTTACGTGAGCGTTTTACTTCCGTATAGTAACTTATACGATAATTCCTCCGCGTAAACGGAGGTTCTGTAGTAACTTATGATAATTCATCCCGCGTAAACGAGTAAATTATCGTAAGTTACTACAGAAGTAACGCTCGCGTAAACATACAGTTTGAAAACTTTTACAAGGCAGCATATACGTACGTGTTTGTACGATTTTGTAGATACACCTTCCTTCTTAAAGATCTCTCGGCATCAGCTCTCTACGGTCAATACTTATATATATTTCACTATCTGTCACGACGCGGCAACGGTCACGACTATCACACACTTATCCTTTTCTAGGTTGTAAAAAACTGTCACGCACTGCGACAGTGCACGAGTGCACTCTCGTGTCAAAAATGGGAAAGTGACACACCAGCCGCCATTTTTGTCCAACGTGGACGTTTCTTAAAATTAAAATGTTCCACATTTGGACTTTGCATCGCAATATCTTCGCTTGTAGGGCACGTAACGGAAAAATAAAGACTCTTATTTAGAAATCAAACCCCAAGGTATCGATCAAGCCTATTTAGAAATTGATCCGTTCACTCGTTATTGAGATCTCAAAATCTCGGGTACTCACAACTCGTGCGTTCGCGTAAAAGAGTCACGGTGCGTCTCGCTTCGCGCGTACTTGGCGCGAGACACTACCGTGTCTCTTGATTTTTTGTGTTTTAATACACACATATTTGTGCTTTATTTTTAATAGTAAAAACATTTAAAAATATAGTATTGGTCTTTCGACGATTTCAGAGACCTGCAAATTTAAATTTTTTTCTCATTCTGCGCATTATTCAGAAGTATAACTGCTGAAGTGATGTAAATTTAGCAGGGCTTGTATTTTTATAAACAAATTCACTATAAAATCATTATCTATTTAAAGGATTTTTATTTAAAGGTTCAATTTTGTATATTTAATTTCATATTTTGAAACATTATTTCTAAGAATTTAAACAAAATTTGATCACTGTTTTTTACACAGATGTTTAATAATAATCTGAGATTCCATTAAAATTTTAAAGTTACCATTATCTTCATTATTGCTACAACCCCTATTATAATCTTGTATATGAAAGTCATGTAGATCTCTGCTGCTGCTGCTGCTGCTGCTGCTTATTAATAGATGGATAGGTGCATGAGTACTTGTGCTAGGCCCTGTAAAAAATTTGAATGTATATTTATATAATTTTTATATATTTTAAGACCGCAAAAATTTTGTTGTTAATAACATAATTTATTACAATATTTTATATCATTTAACTTCAACTCAATAAAAAATATCAATGTATCTTTCAATGCTGTGGAAAAGTAAACAGTTCTCTAATTAATTATAGGATAAGACTAGCATGCATTGTTCTATAATTTAGAGTACTTTTTACTTTTTAATAAAACAGCTGTCTCAGAGTACTGCTATATACGTACAAAAATCTTTAATTAATAAAGGATAAAATTATATTTCAAAGCAAAAAAAAGAAATTAAATAAACATTGTCTTACCAACAGTAGTAATTTGCTTAGTGCGTAGAGAATCCCAACGTAACCTAGTAGCTTGACATACGGTATGCCTGTAATCTGTCTCGTAATTTTTCAATAGCCTTGTTTTGTATCTCCTTTTAACTTTTTTAATTTTATTATCGTTCTTTAAGTCATTATCACTTTCAGTCTCCATTTTTTTCAGGAAATATATATATACTAGCTGGTTACCCGGGCTTCGCCCGGGAGTCGTTTTTCTTCAAACGACTTTATATTTGTGTTTTAATATCCTTAATCGAAAAAATTCCTTTATCAGTTCGGATACCGATTCCCAAAAAGATCGGTAACGAAAAACTATACACTCTATAGCATTTCTCGGAAAATTCTACCCCTATTTTATATACTTTTGGCAAAAAAAATGGATAATAAAAAATTATACACTTTACGGCACTTTCCGGGAAATTCTACCCCTATTTTATATACAATTCTTTAAGATTTGATCAATTATTTGCCGAAAAATTGGGAAAATTTCGGATACCGGTTCCCAAAAAGATCGGTAACGAAAAACTATACACTCTATAGCACTCCCCGGAAAATTCTACCCCTGTTTCATATATAATGCTTTAAGATTCGGTGGAAAACTGTAGATTTGCATAGCGGACAAACATACATACATTCATCTATATCTATAAAGGAAGATGTCCTGACTGACTGACTGACTGACTGACTCATCAACGCCCAGCCCAAACCCCTGAACCGAATTTTTGTCAAAAGTATATGAAATAGGGGTAGAATTTTCCGGGGAGTGCCACTATGTGTATAGTTTTTCGTTACCGATTTTCTGGAAACCGGTTTTTCTAATTCTTTCAAATTTTCGGGAAATAATTCACCAAATCTCAAAGAATTATAGATCAAACAGGGGTAGAAATTTCCGGGGAGTGCTATAAAGTGTATAATTTTTCGTTACCGATGTTTTTGGACGCCGGTATCGAAATTTTTTCAATTTTTCGGGAGTTTATTGACCGAATCTTAAAGAATTGTATATGAAGTAGAGGTAGAATTTTCTGGGGAGCGCCATGATGTGTACAGTTTTTGTTACCGATCTTTTCGGAAACCGGTTTTTTTAATTTTTCAAATTTTTTGGAAAATAATTGAATCTCAAAAAATTGTACAAGAAGGAGTAGAATTTCCCGGGGAGTGTTATAAAGTGTACTATTTTTTGTTACCGATCTTTTTGGAAACCGGTTCCGAATAATCGAATCTCAAAGAATTGTACATAAAGCAAGGTTTAAATTTTCCGAGGAGTGCTATAAAAAGTATATCATTTTTTGTTACCGATCTTTTTGAAAACCGGTATCAGAAGTTTGACGAATTTTAAAGAATTGTATATAAAACAGGGGTAAAATTTCCCAAGGAGTGCTATAAACTGTATAGTTCTTTGTTACCGATCTTTTTGGAAATCGGTTACGAAATTTTTCCAAATTTTTAGGAAATAATTGAGTGAATCTCAAAGAATTGTATATGACGGAATTGAACTTCAGTAGATAAAAAAGTAATATTTTTCAATTTATAGCATTTTAGAGAGAAAGAGAGAGAAGGAAGAGAGAGAAAGAAGGAGGGAGGGGGAGAGAAAGAGAGAAAGAGGGGGGAGAGAGAGAGAGCGAGAGAGAGGGAGAGAGAGAGGAGGGGAGAGAGAGGGGGGAGGGAGAGAGGAAGGGGGAGAGAAAGAAAGAGAGAGGAAAAGGGAGAGAAAGAGAAAGAGAGAGAGAGGGAAAGAGAGAGAGGAAGAGACTATTTTTGTGTCTTATTACACATGTCCTCCGGGGCGAAGCCCGGGTAACCAGCTAGTTTTTATATATATAAGAGAAGATGTCACCAAGTTTCAAATTAATTGGCTTCTTTTCAATTCAAAATTCAAAATTCAATCACCGAAAAATTCGTCAAACTTCTGATACCTGCTTCCAAAAAAATCGGTAATGAAAAATTATATACTTTATAGCACTCCCCGGAAAATTCAACCCCTACTTTATGTACAATTCTTTGAGATTCGGTCATTCCGAAACCGGTTTCCAAAAAAATCGGTAACAAAAAATAGTACATTTTATAGCACTCCCCGAGAAATTCTACTTCTTCTTCTAGTCCAAGAGCCGGCTGCACAAAACCCTCCCTCATCGAACATCCGGCTAAATTTTATTCGAATAGATAGCTTTTTTAGTGGCCAGGTTTTATATGCCCTGAAACTTGACCAAAGTGTTAAAAAAAGGGCCATTTCCGGTATCATTTTTTAAGATAAAACCCCCTTAAAGAACATCCGGATGAAACTTGTGTCAATCGATTCAGGATGTCAAGCACTTTAATAAAAAAATATGCTGCCACCCCCCACCTTGACAGGAACCATGGCAGCAACCCTTAAACGTGACATATTTTCGTACCGTACCTCCCTGACAGAACATCCGATTTTTTTTTTGAAAATGTAGCTCGAACATTCCTGAACATAAAAAACAATGCTGCCATCGCTGGCCTTGACCAAAAATTTTTGTGCCACCCGTAAGTCGCGCGACTTTTGGCTGCCAATTCGTAACGGGTCAACACTTTAGTCCAGTCAAATTAAACATTTGAGCTCGGAAGTGAAGAGAGATTTATGAAACCTTTTTAGGGTTGTTGGGGGGATGTAGAAGAGCTTATTTCTGAGTTTTCAGGTTAATCGGACCGATGGGTTTTTAAGGGGGAGAGAAGGAATGAAAAATTTCGTTTTTTCGCAATAACTCGGCGAATTTTGACCGTACATGATTGACTAACCCCTCATTTTGTAGCTCTTTTAAAGCCCTACAATTCATTTCGTGAAGACCCTAACTTAAAATCAAGATTTGTCGAGTTCTAGCCGGTGAAAGTAGGAAAAAATGTATTTTGTCGCAGTTTTTTGCGTTTATCTCGTTTCCATTAATAGATAGAAATATGCCGCCTCTGACAAAGTTGTAGGGCTTGAAGAGACCTACAAAATGAGGGTTAGTCGTTCAGATTCGTTAAAAATTGAGCCCAGGAAAGCCTCTGGAAGTCGCGCTTTTAACACGTGGCCGATCGTCGCCGGCGGCGGCGCGGGCGGCGCGGGCGGCGCGGGCGGCGCGGGCGGCGCGGGCGGCGCGGGCGGCGCGGGCGGCGCGGGCGGCGCGGGCGGCGCGGGCGGCGCGGGCAGCGCGGGCGGCGCGGGCGACGATCGGCCACGCGTTAAAAGCGCGACTTCCAAAGGCTTTCCTGGGCTCAATTTTTAACGAATCTGAACGACTAACCCTCATTTTGTAGGTCTCTTCAAGCCCTACAACTTTGTCAGAGGCGGCATATTTCTATCTATTAATGGAAACGAGATAAACGCAAAAAACTGCGACAAAATACATTTTTTCCTACTTTCACCGGCTAGAACTCGACAAATCTTGATTTTAAGTTAGGGTCTTCACGAAATGAATTGTAGGGCTTTAAAAGAGCTACAAAATGAGGGGTTAGTCAATCATGTACGGTCAAAATTCGCCGAGTTATTGCGAAAAAACGAAATTTTTCATTCCTCCTCCCCCCCTTAAAAACCCATCAGTCCGATTAACCTGAAAACTCAGAAATAAGCTCTTCTACATCCCCCCAACAACCCTAAAAAGGTTTCATAAATCTCTCTTCACTTCCGAGCTCAAATGTTTAATTTGACTGAACTAAAGTGTTGACCCGTTACGAATTGGCAGCCAAAAGTCGCGCGACTTACGGGTGGCACAAAAATTTTTGGTCAAGGCCAGCGATGGCAGCATTGTTTTTTTATGTTCAGTAATGTTCGAGCTACATTTCCAAAAAAAAAATTCGTATGTTCTGTGAAGAAAGTATTGACCCGTTACAAATTGGCAGCTAAAAGTCGCGCGACTTACGGGTGGCACAAAAATTTTTGGTCAAGGCCAGCGATGGCAGCATTGTTTTTTTATGTTCAGGAATGTTCGAGCTACATTTCCAAAAAAAAATCGGATGTTCTGTCAGGGAGGTACGGTACGAAAATATGTCACGTTTAAGGGTTGCTGCCATGGTTCCTGTCAAGGTAGGGGGTGGCAGCATATTTTTTTATTTAAGTGCTTGACATCCTGAATTGATTGACACAAGTTTCATCCGGATGTTCTTTAAGGGGGTTTCATCTTAAAAAATGATACCGGAAATGGCCCTTTTTTTAACACTTTGGTCAAGTTTCAGGGCATATAAAACCCGGCACAGGGTTAACCACTAAAAAAGCTATCTATTCGAATAAAATTTAGCCGGATGTTCGATGAGGGAGGGTTTTGTGCAGCCGGCTCTCCTACTATTCATGTATAATTTTTTAAGAATCAATCAATTATTTCCCGAAAAATTTAAAAAATTAAAAAAACCGGTTTCCAAAAAGATCGGTAACAAAAAATTATATTATTTATAATTCCTTGAAATTCGGTGAATTATTTCCCGAAAAATTAAAAAAATTAAAAAAACCGGTTTCCAAAAAATCGGTAACAAAAAACTATACACATAGTGGCACTCCCCGGAAAATTCTACCCCTATTTCATATATTTCAATCAATTATTTCCCGAAAAATTTAAAAAATTAAAAAAACCGGTTTCCAAAAAGATCGGCTATACAAATTATACAGTTTGTAACACTCCCCGGGAAATTCTACCCCTGTTTTATATACAATTCTTTAAAATTCGGTCAATAAATTCCCGAGAAATTGAAAAAATTTCGGTACCGATTTCCAAAAAAATCGGTAATGAAAAATTATACACCTTATGGTACTCCCCGGGAAATTCTACCCTAGTTTTATATACAATTCTTTAAGATTTGATCAATTATTTGCCGAAAAATTGGGAAAATTTTGGACACCGGTTCCCAAAAAAATCGGTAACGAAAAACTATACACTCTATAGCACTCCCCGGAAAATTCTACCCCTGTTTCATATATAATTCTTTAAAATTCGGTTGAAAACTGTAGATTTGCATAGCGGACAAACATACAAACATACAAACATACATTCATTTATATATATATATATATATATATATATATATATATATATATATATATATATATATATATATATATACTAGCTGGTTACCCGGGCTTCGCCCCGGAAGACACGCCTTGTAGGACATATGTAATAAGACAAATAGGTGACAGCGTATATTTACATTTAACGCCAATAGATTTCCGCATCACCCTTGAGGTACTATTGTAAATGCGTTTTTTTTTTAGTGGTTTCCCCAGTAGGCCTATTCCACTGTAAAAAATTTTCCGGGAGTGCCATAAAGTGTATTGTTTTTTGTTACCGATTTTGTGGAAACCGGTTTTTCTAATTTTTCTAATTTTTCGGGAAATAATTGACCGAATCTCATTCGTTAGTGGATCGAATTTTTTCCCAAAATATATGAATACCTTAATATCCCCATTATATCTTGCAAAAGAAGCGAGGATTAAATATAACAGTCATGTAAAATGTAAATGTAAATGTTTTTTAACAGAAATTTTAAAGAATTATTGATTAAATAACCAAATTTTTTTAAAAATGTCCGTGGTTGCTCTAACTTTTTTATGAAATTTTGAGATTGCTCGCTCGCATCTTTGTACAGCGACCGTTCAAGAAAAGCAACTCGAAAAAGAGATTGAATTTTGAATTTGAGAAGCCGATTAGCTTGAAACTTGGTGACATTTATGAGTATATGTTCGGCTCTGTATTAGCGGATAGTAGCCGTTTTTTTTACAGGCGCAGAGCAGCCTTTTTTATACAGGCGCACAGCAGCTCTGAATTGGCGGATAATAGCCGTTTTTTTACAGGCGCACAGCAGCTCTGTATCGGCGGATAGTAGCCGTTTTTTTACAGGCGCAGAGCAGCCTTTTTTATACAGGCGCACAGCAGCTCTGTATTGGCAGATAGTAGCCGTTTTTTTTACAGGCGCACAGCAGCTCTGTATCGGCGAATAGTAGCCTTTTTTATACAGGCGCACAGCAGCTCTGTATCAGCGAATAGTAGCCGTTTTTTTACAGGCGCACAGCAGCTCTGTATCGGCGAATAGTAGCCTTTTTTATACAGGCGCACAGCAGCTCTGTATCGGCGGATAGTAGCCGTTTTTTTTATATATAGAAAAATGTAATAAAAATGTAATTATTATCTAAAAATGTATTTAATTATATTTATAATTATTACATTATATTTTTTATCATAATTTCTTTTTAAAAATTCTCCAAAAATATCTACGACCTTTTTTTCTATTTTAGAACTTCTTTGTATACCACATTGATGGTTCTTCCCTCAGGCGCTAGTATCACAAGACTGTTTGGTGAGCTCACTCTCGAACATGCCACATAGAACTGCCCATGTGAGAAACAGTCCTCACTTAAATCAATTCCTGCTACTTTTAACGACTGCCCCTGAGACTTGTTGATAGTCATCGCAAAACAAACTTTGATAGGGAACTGCAACCTCTTGAACTCAAAAAGATACTCTGATGATATTAGTGGTATACGTGGTATAAATACCGTCTCTCCCCGTGCACAGCCGGTGAATACTGTGGCCTCGATAACATTTCTGTGTAGAGCCTTCACCTGAAGCCTTGTACCATTGCAAAGTTTTGGCGGATTCAAATTTCTCAACAACATCACTGGTGCCCCCACTTTAAGGAAAAGCTTATGGGCTGGTAAGCCAGGAGGGTTCATTGTGTTAAGGAACTCTACTGGGTAGTTGACCGCGTCATCCGTATCTACCACCGAGTCCACAGATCTGTAATTCATTTCTCCTTCCTCGAATGATTTAAGAAGAATGTCATTAATGACACCAGCTTTATCATTCCTAGGGGTCAGAATGGCACGCTCGCACAGCCAATCCATAGATTTCTTTTTAATATCCGCAATATCAGGGTATATCTTATTAATAAGGCTCTCTAAGGTTTTTACTACTAAACCTAGACTTGCAGGAATAATCACCTTTCCTTCCGTCTCAGGATACTCTCCATCTCCAATTTTTAATAATATTTTTGAAAATTGCCCTGCAAAAACATCACCTTTCAAGTGTACCCTCATGTTCTTCCTGATAGAGATTTTCCTGATAAGGGACCACAAATGTGATTTTTTTACACACGCCTTGACTTCGTCTGCTCGAGTTCCCCTTGGCACTACTGGCAAAGTTTGTCTGAAATCTCCAGCAAGCAACACGGTCACTCCCCCCATTACTCCATCGTTACCCCTAATATCTTTGAGGGTTGTGCTCAATGCCTCAAAACCCCCCTTATGTGCCATGGTGCTTTCATCCCAAACAATGAGCTTACAATCCCGTAGTACTTTAGCCATGTTACTTTGTTTTGAAATATTGCACAGTGGTTTTTCTGTTTGGATTAAATTCAGAGGAAGCTTAAAAGCAGCGTGAGCGGTCCTCCCTCCCTCCAACAATGTAGCAGCGATCCCTGACGATGCAACAGCCAAAGCAATTCCACGTTCTCTCCTTACCCTCGCCAGAAGTAAGTTGATGAGAAAGGTTTTCCCAGTACCACCTGGAGCATCTAAGAAAAATACCTGACCATCTCCTGACTCTACGCTACTAAGAACCTGCCGATAGACAGCGAGTTGCTCATCTGTCAATAAACTCTCGTTATTCGATACCACTTCTTCCAAGGCATTTACATCATAGTTTGTCTCCCTCAAATAGTCTCTATTCCCCAATACCCCTCTAAACCTTTTTGGCTGAGGCAGGCCATACTGTTCCAACTCCTGTCCTCCCAAAGCCATCACTGCGTCCTCAATCATTACCAGGCATCTGTTGTACACCTCATCTATCATGTTCTGCGCACTACCTTTCAACTCTCTCTCTACCTGTCGCATAATATCCTCTGAGAAGCTGTCTTTATACTTTTCCCAAAGACTCAGAGGTTCGGAAAGTTGGCAGAATGCCAACATCACTGTAAAAAGCTCCCTCAGCTTTAAAGGTGAATCACATAATGCAGCTTCTTCTAAGGTATTGTCCCATTGCTTGTCATCTTCCAATAAACCTAACGCTTTGCATGTAGACTGGAATGTGGGACAGAGGACACCATTCACAGTCCTCAGATCTAAAAAAGACATTGGACCTCAAATCTCATGTAGCAACAAACGCAGATAATAACACTCAGTGTTGTTTGGATGGATGGTATACACTCTTCCCAATGCGTGGTCCTTCTTTATTCCTGACCAGCCATCCACATCTTTCCCCCTCTTTCTTCTCTCAAACTTATTATTTTTCCACACATAATATGAAGGAACCTCATAGTACAGGAGAGTTTTTGCAAAATCGTCAGTTTTGCAAAGTTCAAAAAAAGCCAATAGTGTTGTCTGAGGTGGGTTATTCATCCTCTCAATTAAGTTTGTAGAGTTGAAGTACACACGCTGACCATTTTCAAGGTGAACATTGAGATGGAAGACAGAGGGGTACCTCTCATGTATTGGGAACGCCAAGATTCTCCAAACCGCCTCTGAGCTACTTATGTACCGTCCACTCTCGTACATCTTCACCTCATCTTTCTCACTCTCCAGGGCAAAAACCGCCTGGTCACTTCCCTTGTTCACGTACTTGCAAATGTACTTAATAGACTTTACAGAATTGCATAATTCCACATTGATATGAGCATTGAAAGTACGTAACAATACAGGGTTGTACGGCACCACCCAACGATTGTCCAGTTCTATTCCATTGATTTCTACGGTGTAGCCACCATCAACTGGAGACCTCCTCCGATACTGTGGATATCCATCGCTTCCTGTCTGAGTGTCATTTTTAAATATTCGCGGATACTTCTTGCTGCACCTGCCTTCTTTCATGCAAGGCGAATTGTAGTTTAAGCCCCCGCATGGACCATGAATCATGTTGGCTTTAACAATATTGTGTAAAAAAGAATCTTTTAAAGGATCAGGTATTTCCGCACAGATGACTTTGTCGATCATATCAGAGAAGATGCGCTGCTCTAGCCACAGCAATATGTGTATGTGAGGCAGACCACGCTTTTGCCACTCAACAGAGTACATGTAGCAACACACTTTTCCAAACAGACTACCCTTATTCAGTAGAGCCATCATTTTCTTCACCTTAAGATGAAATACTCTAGCTATAATGTCGTGTCGATCATGAGTTTTTTGCCCAGGCAATAATGCATCTGTTATATCCTTCCACTTTGGATTACAAGTAAAAGTGATAAACAGATCAGGACGGCCGTGGTAGCGGACGTATGTCATTGCGTCTTGTGTCCGCTCATGCATATAGCGAGGTCCTCCAGTGAAAGATGACGGAAGCACCACCATTTTACCCAGCTGAGAAACGTCAACATCCTGCCTTCCCACGGCATCCCTCAGGTGAATGTAGCTTTCTGCCCTAAGCTGCGCCTGATTATTCTTAATATAGTTCAACCTTTCTGTCTCTATTTTAGCGTACATGTCAACCAGAAACTGACTAAAAAGAGAACGGAAGTACACCAAGTGGTTGACTTCCCCTTCCCTGATCATAATTCGATATGAGTAAAAGCTCGCTGCGGAAACTAAATTTTTAAGTTGCAACTTGGTCTGAGGGTCTCGCTGAGGAATGGCAGTCGAGTATCCATCCTCGCCACGGCAAAACATGAGCGGGTACTGCAAGGCGTCGTACGATCGGTGGACCTCGCTGATGCGCCGTAGTTTGTTATCGTGGCTCTGCAGCACGATGTCTCGCTTGTCGAATTGCTGACCCACAATCACCAGAGCTACCTCATTTGCTATTGGTGCGTTAAAGCGACCTCTATGAGCGTCATCTGGTTTTCTGTCTGCATGGATAACAACTTCAAACTTTTTGCAATTTGGAGATACCTTATCTAAAGTGGTTTTCAGGTCCTTTATGTAGCTGTTAACGTCATGTAACATTCTCTGTAATTCTTTGACTAATCCCTGTTTGACATCTGAAAAATTGCTGCATCTTAAACGCACTTCCCTATCATCCTCTCCCACAAAATAAATTTGAAGAAATTGAGCTTCCTGTTCAGGTAATGGCAGCAGACTTCCTACCAAGTGATATACCTGCCCCTGAACTTTAAAAGTCGGTATAAAGCCATCTTGTAGAACCTGCTTACCGCCGAATGATGTCATACTAAAGCAGCCATTGTACTTTCTAATACTGTTCATAAAGTGAACGTGCTCTGGGTGTCTGCCCATTACCAAACTATATAAAGGCTCAGGCAGAGGTTCTAAGGGTGCAAGCTGCACCTTTCCAGCGTTGCAACACATGCCAGGGGACTCTTCCTCCCATTTAAGAGCATTGCAATATTTGCACTTGTGACTCATAGTTCCCAAAGCTATAATGCTCTCTGTCTCATAAGCCACGTCTGGATCATATGCCATACCTGAGTGAGCTTTAACCGTCCACGGAAGTAATCGCTTTTCTACTCTTCTTCCAGGATTACTGTGTTCATATCGAGACTCTGCTCCTCTGTGCACCTCAGGATTTATTTGTTGGTACCTAGCACCGCTTTTCTGTGCATTTCTGGATTTTTTGTTGGTATCTAGCCACCGTTGTTCTGTGCATCTCAGAATTTATTTGTTGATACCTAGCCATCGCTTTTCTGTGCATTTCTGGATTTTTTTGTTGGTACCTAGCCACCGCTGTTCTGTGCATTTCTGGATTTTTTTGTTGGTACCTAGCCACCGCTGCCTTATGCACCTCAGGATTATTCTGTGCATATTTTCTTGACGCATTTTTTAGTTGCTTTCTCCTTTTCGCATTGGTATATCTTGTACGACGTTTTCCATGAGTCTTATTAGGAATTGGTATAAATGTAGGCTTTGAGAAATCTGAGTTGAAGTCAAGCTGAGAGAAGGACGATTTGTTGTTCTCTTCCTCAGGTTCACATTGCTCGTACGCATCAAAAATGTCCCTTAGAAATATCTTGTGTAAAACGTATTCTTCTAACAGGGTTACCTTCCTCACCGAAACTCTCATAGAGCTCACCATTACGGTAAACCTCAAAAACAAACCCGAAAAGTTGTCCAGCCGCCACCAACTCGCATAAACCACCATAAGTAAAGGGTTTCGACATTTCATCGAGATACTCGCTGAAGCTATTGTAATTGTTCCCCAAGCTGTCGTGGGACATAATTGAAAATTCCTCCCAGTTATCCACCACATGACTCACGATTATCTCACGCACTTCCCTCGCCATTAACTGTGTGTTATACATGAGATAGGAGAGGGCCCGGAAAAGGCAGGCTCCATCTCCTATAATAGGGGACAATAGTGTGAGCTACCATCTCCCCATTAACATTTAAAAAATCGATTGCCATCCCAACTTAATTAAAAGTGACAAAGCGCTCTCAAAAATTAAATTATTTTTCCTTATTTAGCTATAAACTACATTTAACGATAGGAAAAGGGTCAATAAATCTAAACCGATACTATTGCCTCTCCTTTTTTATTATAAACTAATTACCTGATTAACTGCAAACACGAAATTAACGTAAAAGATACTTTCCAGTTTTCTCCTTCTCCCTCTCTCCCTCTCTCTCTCTCTCTCCCTCTCTCTCTCTCTCTCTCTCTCTCTTGTCTAAATTAAACAAATAACAATTATTAAAACATAATAATTTCAGGAATGTAAATATTATGTTAAGCTATTACAGTAATTCAAAGAATGAAATGTAGTATGTTGAAACATAATACATGAATTATAATTAAATATAGTATATTGAATCTTAATTTCACATAAATAAAAATTCACAAACGAAATACCCTCTAAGTGCATCAACCAGCGTTGGCTAGGTATCAACAAAATAACCTTCTTATTAAAACGTAATAATTTCATGATTTCAATATTATGTTGAATTATGATCTACTCTATCTCTTCCTTACCTCTTCTTCTTCTCCTTACAAAAACACTATCTCCCTGTTTTTTTGCTCTCTCTCTCTCTCTCTCTCTTCTCTCTCTCTCTCTCTCTCTCGTCTCTCCTCTCTCTCCTCAATGATTACGTTAAGTTTTTTAAATTTTTCTGTGTTCGAGGCAAATCTCGCAAGATGATAAATATATTTGAAGCATGCCACGCATAAAACAAAAGAATAAGTTATCAATTAATTCGAGATATTGAATTAAAAAGTCTTTTAAGAAAAAATATATTTATAAAATAAAATTTAATTTATTTAACTCTGTATCACGCGTATATTTATAACTTAAATAAAAAATAAATTTGAAAGATACTATGTATTCTCTACCATTAATTACGTTTTTTTAAAAGAAATTTTTTAAAGAAAACTATACACAGTAGCACTCCCAGGAAAATTCTACCCGATTTCATATAATTTTGGTAAAAATTCGGTTCAGGGGTTCGGGCTGGCGTTGATGAGTCAGGTCAGTCAGGACATCTTCCTGCACTCCCCAGTAAACAAACTTTCGGTACCGGCTTCCAAAAAGATCGGGTAACGAAAAATTGTACACTTTATAGCACTCCCCGGAAAATTCTACCCCTGTTTGGACTGACTGACTAACTGACTGACTGACTTTTAAATTAAAAAATTGGAAAAAATTAAAAAAATCGGTTTTCAGAAAATCGGTACAAAAATATCAGCCAAAGTCAATGCAACGCTCCATCAGCTAAAGCTCTGCAAACACCTATTGCCGCCTCATCTCAGATCACGGCTTATAACTACCCTGATTCTGCCTCTGTTTGATTATTGTTGCGCCGCATTTACTGACATCACTGCCGAACACAACCTTCGTCTTCAAAGGTCTCTGAATACTTGTGTTCGGTTCATCTTCCAGGTAAAACGGGATGAGCACATAACTTCTTTCTATGAGAAACTACAATGGCTCAAGATTAAATCCAGGCGTAAATACTTTGTCGGCTGCCTGACCTTCAAACTCTTGAACCTTGAAATCTCTGATGCGATTTCTCGTAGATTGAACGTAGATGCGATACAGTATCCCGTGATACCAGGGCATCAGCCGATGCTCTCATCCTGCCGCAATGTCGCACAGAATTTTATAGACGCTCTTTCATCTGCTCAGCTGTCGAAGTTTGGAACAATATTCCAACTGGCATATGTCGCGCACATACCCTTGACGCATTCAAACAAAAATTGTACGACTATCTGCTTAGTAATAAGCCTGACGTCTTTTGCTATACCTTGTTATATATATAGCATACTATTCTTAATTGCTTTTCTATCTATAAAATATTTGTTATAATTTTTAATACATACTATTCTTAATTTACTTTTATATCTTCTATACAACATTGTTACAATTTGTATGTGATGGCAACTTTTTCTCTTTGTATAAGTTCTTTACGCTTGAGGGGACATTGTCCCAGAGCGTATAATAAATAGTGATTTCTCTCTCTCTCTCTCTCTCTCCTCTCTTCTCTTCTCTCTCTCTCTCTCTCTCTCTCTCTCTCCCTCTCCCTCTCTCGCCCATCACAGTTTATATCTCTCTAAAATGCTATAAATTGAAAAATATTACTTTTTTATCTACTGAAGTTCAATTCCGTCATATACAATTCTTTGAGATTCACTCAATTATTTCCTAAAAATTTGGAAAAATTTCGTAAACGATTTCCAAAAAGATCGGTAACAAAGAACTATACAGTTTATAGCACTCCTTGGGAAATTTTACCCCTGTTTTATATACAATTCTTTAAAATTTGTCAAACTTCTGATACCGGTTTTCAAAAAGATCGGTAACGAAAAATGATATACTTTTTATAGCACTCCTCGGAAATTTAAACCTTGCTTTATGTACAATTCTTTGAGATTCGATTATTCGGAACCGGTTTCCAAAAAGATCGGTAACAAAAAATAGTACACTTTATAACACTCCCCGGGAAATTCTACTCCTACTTCATGTACAATTTTTTGAGATTCAATTAATTATTTTCCAAAAAAAATGAAAAATTAAAAAAACGGTTTCCGAAAAGATCGGTAACAAAAAACTGTACACATCATGGCGCTCCCCAGAAAATTCTACCTCTACTTCATATACAATTCTTTAAGATTCGGTCAATAAACTCCCGAAAAATTGAAAAAATTTCAATACCGGCTTCCAAAAAGATCGGTAACGAAAAATTATACATTTTATAGCACTCCCCGGAAATTTCTACCCCTGTTTGATCTATAATTTTTTGAGATTTGGTGAATTATTTCCCGAAAATTTGAAGGAATTAGAAAAACTGGTTTCCAGAAAATCGGTAACGAAAAACTATACACATAGTGGCACTCCCCGGAAAATTCTACCCCTATTTCATATACTTTTGACAAAAATTCGGTTCAGGGGTTTGGGCTGGGCGTTGATGAGTCAGTCAGTCAGTCAGTCAGTCAGGACATCTTCCTTTATAGATATAGATATATATTGATACGGAGTTCGCGGATCGCGGCAATGCGGGCTTGCTGACCGCGAGGTACGAGCGCGGGATAGGCGAACGCGGTATCGCAAAGGTGGGTAGCGCTAAGCGCGCGCGACGCAAGAGTGCGATATCGAACCTAAGATCCTTAGCGGAGATAGGGAAGTACTCTCTATCTCCTGGCTATTCGATTCACGGAAGCGGAGGGCGGCACCGGGTGGCCAAGATCCTTGGCGAGTAAGAGAAGGACTTTCTTACCCTGGTTCGCGCCGGTGTCACAAGGTGCAGAAGGGAATTCGAGTCAACCGCCGAGATACTTCACTTGGCAGAGGCAGAGAGCACCTCTACCTCCTGGTTGTTCGACTGTGGGATTTTGGGATTCGTGAGCAGCGGAGAGTCGTCGGATCGGTTGCTAGCTCACGGCGGAATCTAATTGTTAGTAACATTGCTCGGTTTATATACCCGCGATGGTGGGTCGGCGTGGCGGGGGTATACGCGACGGCAACGGCGCGCGCCGGGACGGAGCGACGGAGCGTTCGGGAAGTACGGCGCCCCGACGTCGCGGTTGCGTTCGGTGGCTCTCGGCCGTTTTCGGCACCGCTCGGCGCTCCGAGTCGGTTGCCGCGCTAAGTCCGTTTGCGGACTAATACACGGGATAGACGGATTAAAAAAAGGGCACATCGTGCCTTGTCCTCGCCTGGCGGGTGTTCGGCCGGGCGGCGTCCGGCTGATGCTTGCCGGGAATGATGCGTTACGGGGCGCATCGTTACAATATTCTTCAAAACAATAACGCTCCATTGACTTATGCGAAATTGCAAAAGTTGCAGTTTTGCACGTGTTCGATGAAATCATCGCGAGACACGTATGCTCTTGAAAAGAAATCATATTTGATGCCCGATGAGGTGATTTCATCACGAATGTTCTTGACAAAGATATCACATTTTAATGTATATGTGGATTGTGGTGGTGGTCACCATGCAGCATCCGTACATTGGCGCTATTTTTGCAAGATTTGCAGTTTTGGGTATGTATAAATGGTCTACGAGGTTTCTAGAGCGCAGTCGAGAGTTCGATACGGTTCGAGTACGTCGCAAACAGCCTCCAGATACGACGAACACTCACGGTGCGAACTACTATGTTCCGATTCATGACGAAACGTGCGAGAAACAGCACAATAAGTAAGTACCGCTAATTTTCACATATACCTGTGCAAAACAAGTTTTATAAACATATAATTGTATTTTTTCAGTTTTGGTAAACCCCGCTACACGCCACGTATTTGGGAAGAAGATTTGCCTTGACATCAACAGCGTATAAATTTTTGGATGTTGGAATTAACGCGGGACCTATGTCCTCTGTGGATATACTTATGGGCGATAACCGAGGCAATCGGATAATTCTGCTACATGCAACGTGGGTGACATTCATCGAAAAACGTGCAGATATACAGCGAATCGTGCAGTCATCGGCACCATCATCGCTAACGTTTCGAGATCTGGAGCTTGTTAAAATACGTGACGCAGATATTGTAAAATTGACGTCGTGCGGCATCAACTTGTACATGAAACCGTCAAACTGTACTTTTCCTGTTCGAACTAGAACATTGCGTCGAGAATGTGTATTTTTAACTATGTCTAAATGTTCACGGTGTAAGTGAAAAATTCAAACAGTTTGTAACAATTTTACGTCAAAATTGTATCACCGATAAATGTAACGCATATTATAATCTTGCGGGAATTTTATGATAAAAATTCGATTATTGATTGTGAATTATTAGCCTACGCTTTAGATACTATTATGTATAATGCGCTACATGATAAATAAATGCATATATATGGTTAAAAAATTTCCTTTTCATTTACCGTTCCCTGTCGTTAAGCTTTGTTTATCGTTTACTTAAATATAATATTAAAATTAAATATTGCGAAGATCTAAACAATTAAATATTGTTGGCGAAAAAAAGATATGCGATCGTGAGCGATAACGCGAACGCGGGAGAAAGACCGCGCGAACGAGAAGACGCGCGCGACCGGGGAACAGGGGAAACATCTACGAGGGAGAGATAACGCGAGCGGGGCGAATGACGTCACGCGGACCGGCGCGGCCGTTGCACGCGGACCCCTTCCGCGGCGAAACGCGAACGTTTCCGCGGCGCGGCGAAAGTC